>ML779290.1:133427-154512 GCA_009831015.1 Picea engelmannii
ATGTATATGTATATGTATATGTATATGTATATGTATATGTATATGTATATGTATATGTATATGTATATGTATATGTATATGTATATGTATATGTATATGTATATGTATATGTATATGTATATGTATATGTATATGTATATATAATAAAAAACATTGTGTGCTTGTCTTGCAGGTTAGGTGGAGCTGGAGCTAGAACTTGGACCAGATTTATCTAATTAAGGGTTTCAGGGCCCCTGGACTGCTAGATTTATCTAATTTCTAGGTGTGTACAGTTCCGTTCCTAAGTTGGGTAGGTGGGTAGGTAGGCCCTTAAGGCTCCAATGCTTCAAACTGAAGCCTTGATACCAAGTGTAAGGTTCTACTCAACAGAGCCTTGTAAAACAAAAAAAATATATATTTTAAAGAAATGTTATCCTAACATTTTCATAACTTCATAACCAACATATAACTAATAACTAGCATATAACCATTCAACTTAAATAAAATTTATGAATAGATCATAATAAGCTTACGAACAACCACATAACACTACATATTCCTTAAATACATAAAACAAGTACATAAATTAAAATACCTCCATCTGATGCTAAACTCTTGCTTGTTTGGTTGTCCTCCCTACTGCCTTGCCCAGACTGTTGCTTGACCAAACCATGCCCAAACAAACTAACCACCCAGCCAGCTAGGAGAAGCCTGTCCGGCTCCCTAGCTCCAGGATACCGTAAGGAATCCTAGCCCTCATGCCTAAAACCCCCAGCAACCCGGTGCCCCCTGCAATGATTCACAAAAAAAAAACCCAAAACAAAACTCCCAACACCAGAAAATATGCTAAACCAGAAATACAGTGCCCTCCTCCAAAATTCTTCCTCCCCAAAAATCATCCCCCTCTCCCGTCGGACTCCTCCCGTCATATCTCCCCCCATCCAGCGACTCTCTATCCTCCATTAATTACCTTATCCTCCCCATTATTACCTTATCCCATGCCTTTATTACCTTATCCTTCATTTAATGCTTCATCCCCCCTTGCATATGTAAAGTCTTTAATTAACAATTTAAAGTGATTAAGCTCCTTTAACTTATTACTCAAATCTTTAATGAGTCAATTAATTAACTAATTAATCATCAACATATATGAACAATTAATTAATAATTAATTAATTAATTAATATTATTAAGAAATAATTATTCTTTAACTAAAACATATTAGGATAGTCAGATTATCTAATTAATTATACTTAATAAACCCTATGCACTATTTAACCAGGGTTGTTACAGCGATCATCAGATAGGTGAGGTGCATTGTGCCACTGTCAATAGAGGTTACCTTGTAACATTGCACACCTTTTTCAACATTTCCATAGGCCTCTTTAATCTTCTGTGAAAGAGCTTGATCCGCGATCTTTCCAGGGTAATAGTCTTGTGGGTCAGGGCCCTGCATGCTCAGCCCAGTGATCTGATTGATTAGCGCTGGATCAATCGTTATATGCCAGTTCAACTAGAGATATCCTCCATGGTAGCTCACCAGTAGCAATTTTACACAAGCATTCACCTCCTGGTGCCTGCCAAAGTGTGGAATCTTCATTACATTAAGTAAGGTGGACTGCGCAAGTTTCATCGTCCATTGTTGAGGGACGATCTTGGAATTCTTTCCCTTTGTCATCGTCACATACTTGTGAGGGGAAAGCATACTGTAGGATTTTCGGTCACCAAGGTTGAAGTTGCAAAACTTCAATGCTACGAGCTTGGTCTTCTCAGTGCAAATTGCGCACAGTCCCTTTGATAGGTACGCAGTGATCATAGGATAGTCGTAATCTTGGGGCACACTGTCACGATTGATTTCACCTTTCAAAGGAGGTATGTAAGAGGGAAGGATGCTCGGGATCAGTTTGGAGTTCACGATGTCATCTCTATGTTTAGTACTTTTCTTGGCGGTCTATCGGGATGGTCTAGCTCGAGCAGTGGATGGAGAAGCTGCTACTCCTCTTGACGATGAGGCTTGGACTCCGATGGACATTCCTCTTTCTGACATAACTCTTTCGGTTCTTAAGCTAGCAAGTACTTCTCTCACTGATTCTTCTACTGCGCTAAGCTTGTCGTACATGTAAGCTCAGGATCAGTTTCTTAGGTTGTCGATGGGATGAAGGTACTATAATCGAGTAGAGAGCAAGGCGAGGTAGTCACTATTCCACAATGCGGGTATTCTGTGAGCTCAAGTTCTCAATTGGCAAAAGTGTCTTCTGGGCATGGTGCGACAAAATAAGTAAGTAAAGATGTAATGGACTGCTTGCAATGGATAGGAGGGTCCATTAACTCTTGATATGTCAGTTATGTCATAGTCTAACGATCAGGTAACAGGTCATAACTTTCTTCTGAGTCGTTCGGGCCATCAGCAAAATGGGTATATCGTCGTCTAATGGCTATATTACTTCGACATGGCAAAGTGCCATATGTTGTTGTTCTTCTATCCCGACGAAGCTCAAATTCTGGATGTTTTCCTTCTGCAAGGTTTCTTCTAGAACGTTTTGTAATTTCTCCAACTTCGCTTTCTTCTTCATGAGTTTTCTATCCTTCTGCCCAGTGAGCTTCATCTCGGTCATCCTCTTTTCATTCTGATTCTTTTCGTATCTTGGCATGGTAACTTCGCAGTGTTGAGATTCTTTCTTCGGATCCACGGGTATTACTTGTTCAACATATTTTTCGGTCCTCTGTGGTTCTTCTAGCGTTTTGTCAACTTCGTCATCCAAGTTCCTGGTGTCAAGAACCCTTAATCTATTCTCCCTTTCTTCAATCAACTGCATGATTCTTCTAGTCATGAGGTCTCTTAACTCTTGTCTCTGTTGTTCTAGGTCATTTTTTGCTTCCTATTTTCTGTCTTGATCTTTCTTAATCCAAGGTTTACCAAGTAACATAGTAAATGGGGCGTTGTCCTCCATGAACTTAACAATCTCAAAATCTTCTTTTGTCGAAGCTCCATGCACATTCATAGATATCTGAGTGAGATTTCCACATAGGTTTACTAGCTTTCCTCTAAATAACCCTATTCCTTCTAATGAAGGGGTCATGTCAGGTCTTCCTATATATTTCCAGGTTCCTTTTGTCATAATGTTCACATGTGTTTCTTCATCCAAAACACAATCATTAAGGGTTTCTTTCATTTTCATCAATACTTTCTCTAATGTTTTCTAGGGTTCCTCTATAATCTTGGTCTCTTGATCCCCTGCTTGCTCTATATTCAGCTTTTCAAGCCTAGAAATCATTCTAGGGCAATCCAATACTTCATGGTCCATAGACTTACAACAAAGACAACTGGGTCTTCACCCAGGGCATTCCTTAGCAAGATGTCTGGGCCTTCTGCAATTGTAACAAAGAGTTAATCCTCTCTTTCTCTTCAATGATCCCCAACTTTTCAGGTACTGTGTGCTAGGATCATAATGGTTAGCCTGAAAAAATTTCTTTCTAGGATCCTGCATCCATTGGTTAGTCCCAAAATTCTTTCTATGCATAGGTATAACATATCTATCACTATACTTATCAGATCTATTCATATCAAACTTTCTTTCATCTATCAATGCCCTACTTTTGAAGCTAGGATATAATCTATCAAACATACCTAGATCCATGCTTTAGAAACAAAAAATTTCACTTATCTTACTTCTACATAGCACAAAGCTTCCAGATCTAAGACTTTTAACTATTCTTACCTTTATCAAAGAATAGAGCTTACATATATTACCTTTTTCTTGCAGACCTAACCTCTTTCTTCGCAGATCTAACTTCTTTTTCTTTATATCTAACCTCTCTTCTTCAGATATGACCTTTCTTTCTTGTCACAAAGCTTCACAGGTCAAACAGAACACTGCGCACTAGGGAAATAGATCTACGCACATAGCTTATTTTGCACAAAGCTTCTTCTTCTTCAGTTCCCAGAAATCACAGTTCTAGGTCCCAACAACAGAACCATATGTTGGCATAGGGGAAGACCCAGGGTTCAACACTCAAGAGCGCACCAACAAGGCCCTAACTGCCAGCCCTTTCGGCAACACCTACGAAGCAAATGAAGTCTCACCCGAGGTAGAGGCAGGGGTGGTTGTAGGACTCAGGTGTCTGTAACCTTAGCTGGGACACAGATCTGTGATTATCTTGCTTACAACACACTTAGCATCAGTTATTTCCTAACATACATTCATTAATACACTTCGCAGAAAGAACAGAGCACCGCAGTAATTACTCAGATCTAGCACTTAACAATGATAAAGATGTTATACTCAATAGATTAAGCACTTAGCATCTTATGTATCATATCTAGCATTCATTCATATCTCATAAGCACAAAGCATCAATAGATCTATCTAAACATATCAGAGCACTTAGAAAGAGAGAGACAAGCACATCAACACAATACACAGAGTTACCGTGGCTCACCCCCACCCTAGGTCTATGTCCACAAAGTCTTATTCATATTATCTTGATCAAGAAGTTACAACAAATAGATTCAACGACCCTTAATTCACACAGGACAGAGGATCTGTGCAGCTCTCTAGATCCCTCTTGCTTGCACTCTGTACAAATCCTTCTACAATCTCTCACAGAGACTTGCACTCAACTCCGCAAGTCTTACACAAAATTCACAGAGACTTACGATACTTGATCACACAGATCCCGCTACTAGCACTGAGCCTTCAAGATCCTACCCCACATAGGACAAAAGATCTACGAAGCTCACTAGATCCTCTTTCCCCAAGTATATCCAAGCACTAAGCCTTCTCACACTCTGTGCACTTAGCACTATTACAGTGTGCACAGAGCTCTTATAGTCACACAGACTTCTGATCACATAGATCCAACTTATGCACTAAGCCATCTACTAGAGAGGGCCTCCTTTCTTACATGGCCTAGACCTATATTTATACATAGAAAAAGGCCTAAACAAGGGCCGACATCCCTTTCCCGTTACAATATTCCTAAAAAATCCAAAAAGGTTCCACAAAAGGTGGCTAGATCCCATGATCTCTGCTTTGCTATGTGCTCCGTCTTTGATAGGTATTCGAAGTACAAAACGGTCAACTATGACCAAGTATTCCTCAAAACTGGGTCGAGGGCCAACAATATTTCCTTTACCCTTATTTTCATGTGTCTTGGACTAGTTATCGGGAGGCTATTGGTTAGGGTCATCTTTATCATGCTTTGGTTGTTGCAGATTTGTAGACCTGAACTTCCATTTGTTTTTCTTCCTAAATTTTTTCTCGATTTTGACAAAATATCAATAGACAACTCCCAATGATGAGATGTTTAGGAAATCAATTTCATTTTGGATGTACCTATGTAGAGCCCCATGGTATTTCAGAACCAAATGCCACTTGAAGTCTTTGATACCCAGCTTGGTGTGCAAGGTATGGAAATTATTTGTGAACTCCACCACTATTTGTCTCTTCTCTTACCGTAGTGTAGTCCATCTCATGTACTCATCTTCATTGTTATCAACGGGGTAATATTGTTCCTTGAACGCATCCACAAAGAAATCTCAAGTGGGATTGACCCTATATATTCCATATTCCTATGTGGAACTTTTCTCCCATTAAGTTGCAAACCCATGTTTGACATGGGGGAGAGCCTTTAGGAGTGCAAAGGTAATATTTTCTCTGTCAGAAACATTGTGAACAGAGAAATAACCTTCTATCAAATTTAACCATTTTTCTAAGGCATCTACATCTATCTGACCTTCAAATATGGGAATATCAAAATTAACGTGTACCTTGAAGACAGAAGTTCCTCCAAAGTGTCGAATTGATGAATATGTTCCTATTTATATTGGAAGGCGTTGAAGGATGTGGGAAAAATTGTCCATCATTTTGTCCCTCTGTCACGTGAGATATTGTTCAAGAAATAGGTTAATAGAGTATTCTACTAAACCATTTTTATTTTCTTCTGTCATGGAGGGTTTCTTGGGCGTGTGAGAGCTATTATTATCGAGAGAGACAAGATCAAGACCCAACTTTCTATACTCAAACTGGGTCGGGGACATGCACTAAAAAACGACCAAGAGAATCCTGCTCTGATACGACTGATCCAGATTATTTTCAGAACGAATAGAAAACATAGATATTACAATGAAATACACAAAAATATTGACAGAAACATAGAAATACAACAATACATGATTTCTATTAATGAAATAAATGTATAGAGACTATAAAAATACAGAGTTCCAGACTCGCTAGAATGGTGGCAGCTTTATCTCTGAGAAGATATGTGACAACTACGCTCATTCACAAGAAGATGAGTACAATGAGGATCTAAGGGAATTTTTATCATAAACATGAATGAAAAAACCCTATACATACAAAAATCTAACCCTAGAAGATAAAGTGTCAAAATTCATGTGGGGGTAAGTTAGTACATCAACTTCTCGGGGTCATAACATTTTCATATTATAGCCCATTGGAAAGGTATTTTTGAAGACTACTCATTATGCCATCAAAATTTGACTCTATCTACATTTTGATTATGGAAAACCAAGAAAACATTGTTTGGGGTCCCAAAACAGCCCTGGAAGTACAAAAGGATGTACTGAGATGAAAACTTCCAAAATAAGCCAGTTGGAATGTGGTTGGCCACCATTATCCACTTGGATGTTGTGTAGGGATTCAGGACAACCCCATAAGTGTAGAACCCATAATTACAAAGAAATGTCCCCAATTACAGAGAAACATGTTGAAATCAAAACTGTCAATATGAGCCAGTTGAAATTTGGAACAGGTGGGTGGCCACCAATATCCACCTGGATCAGTCCTCTCCCCTTAGGAAGCAATGGTATCCATTGTGTTGAGCTCCCGAGGAAGAGGGGAAATATTTTTCTGAATCTGAATCTTGGTGAGTTTCATGACATGTTGGAGAAGTTGCATTTCTTGGTCTATGGAAGGCTATCACAAACCTATTGTTGGTGGGGTTGAATCTATTCCACCAACATTTTTTCTATGGGCCTAAAGGGGAATTGTGTAGGCATCATCATAAGTGAAGAAACAGTATCTTCTTTCTCTTATGCAATCTTCTTTTGCTGGATAGAAAGTGTTGAAGTTGTATTGGTTGCAATGACCTTTTGTGCATCCTTTGAACAAACTGTGAAGAGGATGAATTTTGCAGTATGAGAGATTACCTTGTGGAACCTTTTTGGTGGACCAATAGTTAGAACTACCTCTTGTATCCTATAGAGATGACCCCCCAGAGTAATAATGACACTATAGGGTTGAGACTCATAAACAACATGACATTTCCACATATATGGTTGGCTCAAAAAAACATCACAGACATCAAGAGGGAAAAAATCACATGCTACCTCATCCTTGAAGGGATGGATGCCATAGGAAAGGCGACATTGTTGGCTGACATGGATATCTCGTCCTCGGTGAAGCCAACCGATGTTGTATGGCTATAGGTGTGGTGTTGTTGACAACCCGAATTGTTTGAGGATCTCAACTGAGATGAGGTTATTATGGATTATGCTATCAACAATGAAATGAAACTGGGTCCCCTTCACCCATATCTATGAATGGAAGACGTGCTCCCCCTATTCAAAATCTATTGGTTCTTCTGATTGAGTTGTTGTGGTTGCAACAATAGAAGTGGAGTTTGCATCGATGATATGTCTTTTTTCATTATTTTTTGGATCATATTTTGAAGCATGGTTCAGCTCCTTGTCTTTGACCTCATCTGCCAATGACTGTTTCGAGCGACATTCATTGGTGTTGTGCCAGGGGATTTTGTGGAAGTTGCACCACTTCCTAGTGTCATTCTTCGTCTTTCCTTTACCCTTATTTTCTTATGTCTTAGAATGGTTGTAAGGAGGCTATTTGTTAGAGCCATACTTATCATTCTTTGTTTGTTGCGGATTTGCAGAACCAAACTCCCATTTGTTTTGGAGCCTAAATTTATGCTCGATTTTGACAATATATCGATAGGAAGCTTCCAATGATGATATGTTTAGGAAATCCATTTCAGTTTGGATGTACCTATGTAGAGCCCCATGGTATTTTAGAACCAGGCATCACTCAAATTATTTGATACCCAACTTGGTGCGCAATGTATGGAAAGTATTTGTGAACTCCAACACTGTTTGGCTCTTCTCTTGTCGCAGTCTAGTGCATCTCATGTACTAGTCTTCAGAGTTATCAATAGGGTAATATTGTTTCTTGACCGTATCCACAAAGAAATCCTAAGTGGGTTCAACCACATATATTCCAGATTCCTCTGTGGAACTTTTCTCCCAGTAAGTTTCCCACCAATTTTTGACATGGGGGAGAGCCTTAAGGAGTGCGAAGGTGATATTTTCTCTATCGGAAAAAAGTGAACAGAGAAATAACCTTCTAGCAGATTTAAGCATTTTTCTAAGGCATCCGCATCTATCTAACCTTTAAATACTAGAATATAAAAATTAACGTGTACCTTGAAGCGAGAAGTTCCTCCAAAGTGGTCGATTGATTAAGATGCACTTGTTGCTATCGAAAGGCGTTGAAAGATGTGGGAATGATTCTCCATGATTTCATCCCTCTGTCATGCGAGAGATTGCTCAAGAAACAGGTTAATAGAATCTTTTTCTCCAATCTTTTTCTTTAATTCCTCCATGGAGTATTTCTCAGGCCTGTGAGAGTTATTTTCCTCAAGAGAGACAATCTCGAGACCAACTATCTATACTCGGACCTCTTCAGGGACATGCAGTGAAAAACAATCAAGAGTAGCTTGTTTTGATACCACTGATCCAGATTATTTTTGGAACGAAATGAAAGAAGAGGTATTACAATGAAATACACATAAATATTTCCAGAAACAGATAAATACAAAAATACATGATTTCTATTAATGAAATAAATGTACAGAGACTGTAAAAATACAGAGTGCAAGACTCGCTAGAATGGTGGCATCTTTATCTCTAAGAAGAGATGTGATGGCTATGCTCATTCACAAGAATATGAGTACAATGAGGATCTGAAGGCATTTTTATGATAAACATGAATTCCAAAAACCTAGACATCCAAAAACCTAACCCTACAAGATGAAGCACCAAAATTCATGTGGGACCCGTTGGAGTAAATTAGTACATCAACTTCCTGGGGTTGTAACTTTTGTATGCAATCTCTGTTTTAGGCACGTGATAGCCCATTGGAAAGGTCTTTTCAAAAACTATGCATTATGCTATCAAACTTTGACTTTGTTTATATTTTGATTGTGGCAAGACAATAAAACATTGTTTGGGCCCCAAAATGGCCATGGAAGTACAAAAATATGTACTGACATGAAAATTTCCAAAATAAGCCAGTTGGAATAAGTTGGTGGCCACCATTATCCACCTAGATGTTTTGTAGGGATTCAGGACATGCCTGGAAGTGTAGAACCCACAATTACAAAGAAATTTCCCCAATTACAGAGAAACATGTTGAACTGAAAAATGTCAAGATGAGCTAGTTGGAATTTGGAACAGGTGGGTGGCCACCAATATCCACCTAGATCAATTATCCACTACACAAACATTGAAATCAATGAAAAAAATGAAATAATAAAATTGACCCATTATACAAACATCGAAATCAATGCACTATTCTAAGCAAAAGGGAGTGAACACAAGTTAAAAATATTGACTTTACAAACACTTGAATCTTTGCAATCTAATGAGATCAATGTACTTGGGGTTTCGAGAGACTGCCCTAGTTTTTGGGTTTTTACTTGATCACTATGGAATTTCAAGTTCATGTGACCTTTTGCTTCATATTCCTAGGAACCTAGAACTAGAAAAATATGGAGAAGTTGGACTTATATTATCTCTTAGTTTGGATTCTCTCCATCTGGACCTGTGCAGTTGGAGATGTTGGAATCATGTAACCTGTATAGTTGGAGATGTTTGAGTCATGTGACCTTTTTATTCATGGTATGATTTCTATTAGTTTTTCATTTAGATCTCATGCTCAAGCTTTTCTTTTAATTCTTTTTCCCCGATCATGATCCTAGTCCATATAATTCCTTATCGAATTATAAAGCCTCACTTCCCTTTACATGCAATGAGTGCATTGTTTTTCCCTTTCTCAAGGAAGGGTATCTATCCATAATATTCCAAGTAAATTAATCAAATATGAAAATTAGGAATGTAACACATAAATGTAAATCTCAAGTGAACAACTTTAACGAATATAAAAAACATAATAACAAAGAAATATTTCACATGTCCCATGAGATACATTTGATAAGAAATACTTAAGAAAGTCTCTAGCGATAAAAACTCATTAAGAATGTTGTAATATTTGATGAGGCAATTCCATTGGTTGTTTTCTACACATCTCAACAAGTGTAAGTGTGAATCATATTCTTGAGATATACATATTTCCCATTAGTAGATCATTAATCATTAGTTCTAATTATAGTTTTTCCAAATTTCTTGAAGTTACATAAAACAATCTTGAATCTTATTTAATTAGTTGTGATTTTTGCGCATGCAATTTGTGTGCTAGTCATGGGAGACTATGACAATAGTTTGGCATTCAATAGAGATTCTCCATTAATATTTAACTACAATTAAAAATTTTCTATATTTTTCAATTCCATAAGCAAACTTGAATATTCTCAATTAACTAAAAACATTGTTTGAAATATCATTGATCAATCATTGTGGTATTGGGAATACTTACATTTTCAAAATCTTGGGATACTTTTCATTATTGAATCATTTCCTCTCATAGTCTTGAGTCTAAGTCTCTTGTCTCTTCCCATACTTAGTTTTTTTTCCATATCTCCCATACCCATTCCCCCTCTCTTTACTTCTCCCCTCACTCCACTCTCCTACACTTAGAATTTTTTTTCATTCATTTCCCTTTCCATATCCTCTCCGTACTCTTATTATACTTAGCCATTTTTCTAATTTTCATTCCTTACTCTCCTCTCCATAGTTAACCATTTTTCTCTCTTCCACTCTACTCTCCATACTCTATATTCCACACTTAGCCATTTTTACCTCTTTCATTGCTTACTCTCCTTTCCCTAATTATCCATTTCCACATTAATTTTCATTTCTTTTCCATTATTTCATTTTCCATTTCCATTTCTTTTATTTCTTTTTACATTTTCCTTCCTATATTTCACATAATTCTTTTTATTTTTCCATTTTCCTTTCCATATTTCAAGTAATTATTTTCTTTGTTCTTTTCTATATTTCACATAAATGAAATAACCCACATCATTTTCCTCTAGCACTTAGTCATATTTATTATGACTTTGCACAAGTCGGTGATATGTATCGTGATTGCAACCCTCACAATGCACCCTTGAGTTCTACAACCCCCAATATGCACCCATACTTAGAATTCTTTACGACTCATTTTACCAAGTCTTACTTCCATAACTCTGTCAGTGATCACTCTTTCATGTACTATGTCCCTCTGTTTGAATAATTCTCAAAACTTAGAAATATTACAACTCTTTTTACTACCTCTTACCTCTCCTATCAACACTTAGAATTTTTTCACAACTCATTCTTACTAAGTCTTACTATGGGTTCACAATTATTTCTTAAGATTCTTGACATACCCTCAATCTATCTCACTGGTCCATTATTATACTCTATACTATAGTCTTATACCTAGACATTTTAACAACCTTTTTCGATTTGTCTCCTCATATTGTTTTAATATTATTTATCTTATTCTAAGTTTTTTGGGCACATATCCAAGTGACATGTGGCATATCACTGGGTGGACTTGACTGGGTGGTGATTGGACGTTCTCATATTATTTTGATATTATTTCTCTTATCATAATTTTTTGGGGCACATCTCCAAGTGACATGTGGCAGATAAATGGGTCTTTATTGGGTGTGATGTGTTAGAAATTCACAGGTTGATTGGGTGATGACTAGGTAGTGACTAGATGACCAAAATATTATTGGGATATGTAATTGTATAAGGAACAAAGAGCCACACTAATACCTCCATAATCTCCTTTGTTTCACATAAGTGATATGGAATCTTTAATGATATAAACACTAAATTCCTTATGATGACAATTCATGTGGGATTAAAAGAGGGTAGGTTTTAATCAAGGGATAAGATTAACCCACGGATTGGATCACTGACTCCTGAGAAATGATTTTCCGAAGGTCATAACTTGATATCCAAGCATCATTTTTGGACAAAAAATACCTCGTTGGAAATTTAATTCGATGAGGAAGACGATGGAACAATATTCAAGAGGTGAAATGGGCCATAATTCACTCAGAAATTGAAAGAATAGTCAACTATGTTTTCATGGTTTGTTGATAAATTTTCTTGGAACCTTAACTTCCCAAGATTATAACTTGAGATCTATAAATCCAAATCTCGCTCAAGAGGAATCATTATAAACCTGAGATGACGCATATTGCATCTATAATGGTTTCCATGACTGAAAGGTGAAACATATTTCTCATAAAGTTAAAACAAAATCCACTTTTAAAAAAGGCATTCAATTAAAAGTTTTGAAAATAAAATTTTATTTAATGACTTTTATTAAAGACGAAATGGGCTCCAATTCAAGGAAAGAGTTCCAATGACTTAATTTCATTAATGTGAATTCAGTGAGTAATTAATTAAAGTGGTTACTCCAAGAATAAAATCATGTGTAAGTTCCTAGAAAGAACAAAAACCCTAACTACTTCAAGAAGAATTGGAAGCAGATTTTAAAAGAGATAGAGCACCATCAAATAGAGGTTGGAGGGAAATAAAAAGATCAGAATAGAAAGGTCCATCCATCAACATGCATTCAAGTCTCTAATCAGAAAACATAGATCTCTATTTTACTTTCTTCTCCTTCTTCTACAGTATTTTTCTCAATATTTTATGTTTGTATTACATAACTAAGCATAAGGTTGATATTTTTGAGTGTATTTTTTGTATTGTTCCAAGACTCTTTTCTCTATAAGATCATGGATTATTTTACAAACTTATATCTGACTGATAAATTTAAGCTAATATTGTCCAATTGATTCATGGAGATTTAGTCCTTGTGTTTGGAAAGCTTTATTTCTGAAGCACTGGTCAATTGGTTTATTGAATGCTTTGTAATGAAACATATTTTTCATGTAATAAAATCCATAAAGAAACACTTCGGGGCATGAATTTAACTATTTCTCTAATCTTGGTATTTCATCAAATTATTTCCCTAATATTGGTGTATTCCCATCAAATTATTTTCAGTTTTGAATGCATATCTCATTCAAAGTTGTCTGAAATGATCAAATATCATTTCACTCTTTTTTTTGTGAGAAGATATGGTTGCATATTATGTTTGCATATGTTTCACAAGGTTGTGATAATGAAGTTGAGAACATATATATTTTGATATTGAATCCTTCCTCTATATTTTTATTTTCAAAGAGATGCTTGGCTCATCTTTGAGCAAATTATGCATATAAAGAGAAATATGGTTATCAAGAACCATTTCATACATAAATTAAAGAAATAAATATTTGGAATTTTCTATCTAGCATTCTCCCATTTGGAAATCCAATCCAAGAACATCAAGCTACATCTTTTGGGAAATTACAAAGGAGTACCACATATATAAAAACACAGGGAAATATTTATATCCTCATGAGGTTTTTGTTTGGATTTTGACCAATCTAAACCTAAACATTTTTGGTGACCATATTGGTGAATGATTTATTTTCAAGATATCTGAGGCTTTGTTTCAGATCTGATTGAGGAACCATAGTCTCCATGGTTCAAAGTTTCAAAAATAAGTTTCAAAGAATATTGCTACTTTTTTTAGATGCGGGGTTTATAAAAATTTAATTCAGAGATATTGAATGACCTAAAAAAGATCCAATAACCATCAAATATTTGAGAGGATGAACTCCCTAGAGATTCCATTAAAAGAACTCTCAAATGACCTGGCAACTCCATTGGAAAGATTCAAGAATCCCAATAAACTCCTCATGGTGGCTCCACCAAATAACCTCATTCATGTCATGATTCCCCTTTACCTTCTCCACCAATCCCATCAATGGATTTAGAAGATGCAACAAAAGGAAGAAGAACCCAAAGAAGGAGGCAGATCCATAAAATCCCTTTAAATCTTTCATAAGTAGATTTTCAAACGCCAAATATTACTATTGAAATATTTTTAACATTCTTTGGGAATACTTCAGAGGATGTAGAGAAACACTTGCTTAAATTAAAAATCACACGTGATGTTTTCAATCTCACTGAAGATAATTTTACATGTCCATTATTTTCACAAACTTTGCATGGGAATGCTCGTGAATGGTTATTTTAATTGCTTCCTGAGATCAACATTAGTTGGGATGTGTTGTAAACTTCATTTTCTTAAACATTTTCGCACCCACACTCTCCCATGTGGACACAAGACAATGAATATTTCATCCTTTCATATACTCCATATGAAGATATCTCAAGCATCAAGTTTGAAAATGAAATTGATAAGTCTTCACCAAATGCACAAAAAGATTTCATCCAACATGTGGAAAATGTTTCAACAAATGATGAAAATCCACAAGAACATTGGCAACAAGAACAATTTGTGGAAGAAATAAATCATGAGAACAATGATAGGCAAGATTTCCATTCCACGAAGGAAGAATCTTTTCAATATATTGTTTATGAACCAAGAATCTTGGATGTGGTTAGGGATAAGGAGAAAGATGAAAGTATTTTCCAATTGGAAACTCCTTATCCAACCAAAGACAATAGCATTATTGAGAAACCGATAATTGATTTCATTGAATCATAGTTCTAAAGAATTGTTGGCCAAGAAATACAATCATATTTTGGTTTCATTTGCCTCATCTTTACCTCAGTGTTTTTTTTATCATACTCTTGATGCCTTTATAACATCCTCGATATGTTCACCAATTCTAGAGATCATTCCATAGATTAGATGGATGCTTGAATCAATGACTGGATCCATTGGAAATCTATCTACAGTTGAAAATTTTCCCTTTCCTCCAAGTAGGATAGGGTAGGTAGATATTCTTTGTACATAATTTTGTTTATTCAGTCTAGGTTTTGCATAATAAAGAAGTTTCTAAGTTGAGGTGATATTTGAAGATAAGTCCATGGAGGAGAAATTACTAGAATCTATTGTGAATATGAATCCATATCCCAATGGATAAGTCATTTGATATTTAGATTTTTGTTTTCTCAGCAACCCACAAAGGGGCACTTCCCCACAGTTGGAACTATTTGTTGATCAAAAATTCAATCACCTCGATTTCCCACTCTTGGAATACTAATAAAAATTGGTATTAGAAGAATAAAATTTTGAACAATAATAATATCATGGCATATCCCTCAGTCTCATCTTTGTGACGCATTTTGTAGATTCAAAATCTAAGTCTGTAAGCTCAAGATATACAGGTTTTTAGCTAACCTCCCAAAGAGTGCTTCTTCCATGTGAAAAATAGCTAATTTCCTCTGAAAGTCTTGAGAATAATTAAATTTTCAAAGTCTTGGGATACTCTACCTCTCATTCTTAAGTCTATTTCCTCTTACAGTCTTGATTATAAGTCTCTCTTCCCTTCCCATACTTATGTTTTTCTCCATATCTCTCATACCCATTCCCCCTCTCTTCACTTCTCCCCTCAGTCCACTCTCACACAATTAGATTTTTTTTTTCACTCATTTACCTTTCCATATTATCTCCATACTCTTATTATACTTATCCATTTTTCTACTTTTCATTCCTTACTCTCCTTTCTCTTCCACTCTACTCTCCATACTCTATATTCCACACTTATCCATTTTTCCCTCTTTCATTCCTTACTCTTCTTTCCTTACTTAGCCATTTCCACATTATTTTTTCTATTTTCATTTTCATTTTCATTTCTTTTCCATTATTTCATTTTCCATTTCCATTTCTTTTATTTCTTTTTCCATTTTTCTTCCCATATTTCACATAATTCTTTTTATTAAATTCCATTTTTCTTTCCATACTTCACGTAATTCTTTCCATTTTTCTTTTCTATATTTAATATAGCCCATGCCCATCACTTAGTCATATTTTTTATGACTTACCACGGGTCAATGATATTTCTTGTGATTACACCTCATTTTGATGACCCTCACAACACACCCTTGAGTTCCACGGCCCTCATTATGCACCCATACTTATAATTCTTACAAGTATTTTTACCAAGTATTACCTCCATAACTCCATAGGTTGTTGATCACTCTTTCATGTTTTATATCCCTCTATCCAACTAATTCTTAAATTCTCATAAATTTTAAAACTCCTTTTACTACCTCTTACCTCTCCTCTCAATAATTAGAATTTTTTCACAGCTCATTCTTTCTAAGTCATAGGTCCACATTGATTTATTAAGATTCTTACCATATGCCTGATCTATCCAACTGATCCATTCTTATACTCTATACTATAGTCCACCTTCGCATTCAAATACTCTATACTATAGTCTACCTATGCATTCAAGTAACCCCGCAAACTCCTCATATAGTTATTTTAATATTAATTATCTTATCCTAAGTTTTATGGGAACATATACAAGTGACATGTGGTAGATGATTGGGTGGTGATTGGAAGTGACCTGACAAACATTCACAGGTTTATTGAGCGATGACTGGACAATGATTGGGTGACAAAAACATTACCAAGATATGTATTTTTCCAAGGCACGAAGAGCTACACTAAAACCTATGTAATCTCCTTTTCTTCACATAACTGATATGGAAGATTTAACAATATAAACCCTAAATTCCTTATCACCTCAATGAATATGCGATTACAATAGGGCATATTTTAATCAAGAGCTAAGATTAACCCATGAATTGGATGGACGACTGCAAAGCAATGATTTTCCAAAGGTCATAACTTGAGATCCAGGTGTCGGGTTTTGACAAACTATACCTTGTTAGAAATTTAATTTGATGAGGAATATGATGGAACAGGTTTCAAGAGTTAAAATTGACCATAATTCTATCAGAAAGTGAAAGAACAATCAATTATATTTTCATGGCTTGTTGATAAATGTGCTTGGAACCTTAACTTCCCGATCGTATAACTTCAGATCCAGAACTCCAAATATCACTCAAGAGGACTTGTTGGAAATTTGGAATGATGAAGAATACATATAAAATGGTTTCCATGTCTGAGAGGTCAAATATATTGCTGAGAAAATTAAAACACAGACCACTTTTAAAGTCAATTAAAAAATTTCAAAATAAAAGTTTATTTAGTAACTTTTATTAAATATAAAATGGGCCCCACTTCAAGGAACAAATTCCAATGTGACGCAACCCGCGCCCTCGACGACACGGTCGCTCTCACCAGGACCTTCAACAACACGGCCCGAAGAGTTAACAACTCTTCTAACTCCCTCGGGAGTCTTCTACCCACAGTACTCTTCTCGGTCGATCTCCCTTTCGCCAATCGGGAAATCAGGTTTCGCGGATTCGCGAACCTTGGGTGCACTTCCCGTGCAATGTGAAACTCTGAGCCCCGATCACCGATGTCAACGGCCAACCCTTCTATGTATCGGGGATTTCCTTATCGGGAAATCGGCAGATGTAAGGTGGTGATTAACTTACCTTTCGAAACCCCGAACGTCGATCTCCCTTCGATCTCGGCAGATGTAAGGTGGCTCGGGACTTCGTTGTTTCTCCGTGCTCCCTTCGACTTCAAAAACGCCGAAGCGCCGAGTCCTGAATCCTCGGGATCTCGTGCCACCTGTCCCTTCGACGATCGATGGCTCCGATCAGATCAGGAAATCGCAACTCGCGATATCGACGTGCATGCAACTCTTGCACTCGCCAACCCCGATATGCAGATGTGCGATAGCAGCCAGGTTCTACTTGCGCTTTGCAGGTTAGCTCTTTCCCAGGAGTTCAAGTCGTCGATTCTCTTCCTCTTGAGAATCCTCCGGCTCTCAAGCTTTCCCTCGGTTCAAATCTCTCCCAAACCTGTTCCTACACATGAACACAGAACTATCTCTCCTGAGCCGAATTCCCTCTGACTCTCTCTCAGAGATCTTGAGCACGATGCCTGCGCTCTACCTTCAACAACTTTCAAAGTGCTGAAGTCTTCCAGGTTCTGCGCCTTCACAGTCACAGCCACCCCGACCTTTCTTCTCTCAGACTTGCTACTGAGACTCCAGTCCGACCTGCACTCACCTGCACGGTTCAAACGACCCAACACGACTCTGGGAAAAAGAGAACAAAAGTTCAACTGCTTAGCCTCCTCAACGCACTCTATGCGGAGGAATTCAACTGCACTCTATACAGGAATCTCCTGGCTTAAGAAGAGAAACAATTGGAACTCATTCCCTCATTCTCTCAGGTTATGAACCTGATACGCAATCACATATGCAGCATATAGGAGATAAGCATAAAAAGAAGCAAGTATGCAACAGCATAATATCAACAACACAAAGAGATTAAACACATCCATGGAATTGAATCAAAGCTTTCCTATTAATTCAATGTCTGTACATGGAGTTTCTTCACAAGCTCTCTGCTCTGTTCTTCCTTGCTCCTGTGCTAATGCTGAATAATAATCTGAATCAATGATACAATGATACAAGGGAGGGTGTCTATACTCTGTTTTCCCTCTCGAAAGAAAACTGTCTAATCTACAGTTAATTCCTATCTAACAGCATTAAAACTATTAAATGCCTTCCTATCTATACCATAATACAAGTGCGCTCAGCTTTGAATTCCTACAGTTAAATGGTGGCGCAACAATCTTTCCAAAGTATTTCAAAAATATATGTGATGGCACTGTCCAGCTGTATGTTCTTTTCTCCGCACGCTGGCTCGCTTGATGACGTCGTAGATGCTCCTGCATCATACTCCTTGGCTCAAAAGATTTCTTGGGCTCCTGCTCATGAGCTCCTGTACACCATGCCCATGCTTCTGTATCATTGCCTCTGTTTCCCAACTAGCATCCTCCACTGGGTGGTTCTTCCATTTTACCAGGTATTCAAAATATTGATTCCTCCTGGTCTTTCTTGCTACTCTCTTGTCCAGTATGCACTCCATCTCAGGCTTCTGTGCAACTGGCAATTGCTTCTGCCACTGGATCACTGGTTCCTCAACATTTCCATCTCCTGCATCTTCGGCTTTATATGGGTATAAATCCGAAATGTTGAAAATCGAAGATATCCCGATGCCCTCTGGCAACTCAAGCTCATATGCGTTCTCCCCGAATTTCTTCAGGACTTTGCATGGCCCGATCTTCTTCATCTTGAGCTTGTTGTATGTTCCCCTTGGGAACCTTTCTTTTCTCAGGTGCGCAAGAACCATGTCTCCAACTTCAAACTGAAGTTGTCTTTTCCTCTGATCGGCTCTGCGCTTGTATTCCTGATTCACCTTCTGCAGTCGCTTCTTCACCTCTGCGTGAAGTTCTTGCATTGCCTCAGTGAATTCCTCAGCTCTTGCGCTGCTAGTTTCAGCCTGTTCTGGCTCCCTGAGCTCAGACACTCCTCTTGGCTGTGTCCCATACAAAATTTGAAATGGGCTCTTACCTGTACTTCGATTCACTGAATCGTTGTACGCAAATTCTGCCTATGGTAGGATCTGATCCCAACTGCTGTGGTGCTCCATCACTAGGCTTCTCAACAGATCCCCCAAGATTCGGTTGACCACTTCAGTCTGTCCATCTGTCTGCGGGTGGTAAGCAGAGCTGAATGCTAAGTCAGTCCCTAGCTTCTTCCATAGCGTCCTCCAAAAATGACCTATGAATTTCGTATCCCTGTCCGAGACTATGCTTCTCGGCAATCCATGCAATCGCACAATCTCTTTGAAAAACAAATTTGCAATGTGGGTTGCATCGTTGGTCTTATGACACAGAATGAAATGTGCCATCTTCGAAAACCTGTCCACGACTACAAAAATGGAATCCACTCCTCGTTGTGTTCTCGATAAACCCAACACAAAGTCCATGCTAATCGCCTCCCATGGCCTCTCAGGTATGGGCAATGGCTGATAGAACCCTGTGTTCTGCTTCCGGCCTTTTGCATGTTGACATATCCGACACATGTCAACAAACCGCTTAACATCTGCCCGCATGCCCAGCCAATAATATGATTCGCTCAACTTGGCGAATGTCTTGTCATGTCCGAAATGACCTGCTAAGCCTCCACTGTGATTTTCCTTCACCAAATTCTCTCTCATAGAGCAATCTAGAATGCACAATTGATTGCCCTGAAACAACAATCCATCCTGGATCAGGTAGTCTATCCATGAATTCCTATCCCTGAGAACTGGGTTCTCGGCTGCCTCGTATGCCTCGCCAAAATCTGCGTCCCCTGCATACATATCTTTTAAATTTTCAAAACCCAAGGTTTTGACTCTGAATTCCTGTAGCAACAAGCATTTCCTGCTCAAGGCATCAACCACCTTGTTCGCAGTCCCCGAAATGTGCTTGATCACGAATGTGAAATTCTGCATGTACTCTACCCACTTCGCATGCTTCTGGTTCAACTTCTCCTGTTGACTCACGAACTGCAATGCGTGATTATCGCTGTACAAAACGAACTCCTTGGGTATCAAGTAATTCCTCCACTTTTTCAATGCCTGTATAATGGCATAGAACTCCTTATCGTATGTGGAGTATTTCAGCTTTGCATCATCCAGCTTCTCGCTGTAGTATGCCACAGGTCTGTCATCCTGACTTAAAACCCCTCCAACAACATATCCACTAGCATCACACTTCACTTGGAAGGTCTTCTGAAAATCCGGCAACACTAACACTAGTTGCTCAGTTATCTTCCGCTTCAACAGATTGAAGCTCTTCTCAGCCTCGTTTGTCCAATGAAAAACCTTATGCCGCTTCTTCACTGTGTCCATCATTGCGGCGCTAATTCCACTGAAGTTTCGAATGAAATTCCTGTAGAAGCTTTCCAACCCATGAAAGCTCCTTACCTCAAAAACATTCCTTGGCGATGGCCAATTCCTGATTACGTTCACCTTCTCAGGATCCATCTTCAATTCGTTAGCCGAAATTACAAAACCCAAATAAATGAGTTTTGTCTGCATGAAGGAACACTTCTTCAAATTGATCAGCAGTTTCTCCTGCTGCAGTCTTTTCATCACAATGGCCAA
>ML779290.1:154975-171760 GCA_009831015.1 Picea engelmannii
CTTGGAAAAATAATTTGCCCCGCTCAGGCAATCCATCAAGTCGTCCATTCTTGGCAGTGGAAATCTGTACCTGATGGTAATTTTATTAATCGCCCTGGAGTCTGTACACATCCTCCAGCCTCCATCCTTCTTTGGACTCAGTACTGTCGGAACAACACATGGGCTTAGACTCTCTCTCACTAGTCCCTTGTCCTGTAGATCCTGTACCTGCCTTTTGATTTCCTCGTTCTCCTGAGGCGTCAACCTATATGCTGCCTTATTTGGAAAACTTGCTCCGGGTATGAGGTCAATGTGGTGACTCACACTCCGTATCGGTGGCAACGAATGAGGTAGTTCGTCCACGATGATATCAGCGAACTCTCCCAGCAGTTCCTGAATCTCCTCTGGCAAGTCGTCCACTCTTGTGCTTGTTAGGACAATTCTTGGCTTCCTGACAACAAAGAACTGTGGATCCTCATCCTTCTCCAGCTCTGTGAGAAGTTCTTTCCCACTCATGAGAAGTATGGTACTGGTTACTTCCGACTCCACCTTCTTATCCTTCCCCGGAAGCAATGCATGTGTTCTTCCATCCTTCTCCAAGGTGTATGTGTTCATCCTCCCATCATGAACAACATTTCTGTCAAACTGCCATGGTCTTCCCAATAATACATGACAGACATCCATGGGAATGATATCACACATAATTTCATCTCTATAATCACCCATTTTAAATTCAACCAAGCATTGTCTCGTAACACATACCTGGTGTCCTTTCTGCAGCCATGTCACTTTATATGGACTCGGGTGTTTATCCGTTTTCATCTCCAGCTTCTCCACCATCTCGGTCGACACGAGATTATCGATGCTCCCACTGTCCACTATGACCTTGCATTTCCATCCCTTGGTCTTGCAAGTCGTCCAGAACAGTCGGCATCTCTGAGCTGTGTCCACCTCTTTCTCCGGTTTCAAGAGAACCTTGTGCACTGTCAGCGACTTCCCACTTCCAGTGTCTTCATCCTCCACGTCACACCTCTGCGCCTCAGCAACGTGAGATTTTCCTCCGTCCATTTTCCTATTTGGACAGTCTACGGCTTTATGACCATCTTTACCACATGTGAAACATGTGATAATTCCTACTCTGCCTCTTCCTCTACCTCGGGTACGAGGAAATGTATTGGCATCAGCGTAATCTCCTTGCTGATCTGTTTGCTGTCTCCTCGGCTCAGCAAATTGCTGCCTCTGCTGTGAGGTTCCACCTCTTTCAGCTCTTCCTTGAGGTATCTTCCAATCCTCCTTGGGCTTCTGAAATTCTTTCTGGGCAACCGCTTTGCCTCTTGGCTGGCTTTTGCCTCGCCCTCGCTGTCCCTGCTTGCGGTTCAGCTTCTCTTCGGCTTTCAGAGCCATCTGGTATGCATCCTCAACTGTGCGGATGGTAACCATACTCAATTCATCCTGAATGTCATACCTGAGACCATTCAGATATCTTGCTACCTTTTTTTCATCACTTTCCCGATGACCAGCTCGAATGTTGAGCCTGTAAAATTCCTCGGTGTGCTCCTTCACCGTCATCATCTTCTATCTCAGGTTCTGCATGCACCTGAACAGAGTGATCTGGTAATCCCTCGGAATGAACTTCACCTTCATCTTGGCGATCATCCGATCCCAGCTCTTGATCTTCTGTTTGCCTTTGGAACGCCTGTCTTCCTGCAGCTCATCCCACCATAAGGCTGCATGTCCCTTCAGCTTTATGACGGCATGCCTTACCTTCTTGTCCTCTTCGATATCTTCGTAATCGAAGTAGGTGTCGAGTGCTCAGATCCAATCCAACAACTCTTCTGCGTTTAGACTCCCCTCATAAAAGGGAATGTCCATCTTGGTCTTCGAGCTCATCCTCGAAATGGCTCTGATCAGCCTCTCAGTTGATGCATCCTCTGCTGTGACCTCTTCTTGGTCATGTCCAGCTTCCTCTTCAATCTCGGGATCGCTGAACTCTGTTGTACCAGATCCGTGACTCTGGGTGGTCTCCATATCTTCGAGTCTCTCCCTGAGATCTCGTATTTGACGTTCCATCTCTAGATTCCCTGCCAGTCTACCCCTTCTTCTGGCATCCCTGTCCTCACGATCAGGTGACTGCCTTTCTCTCCTAGGCGACATTGTGAATCTGCTTCTCTCTGCTACCTGAACAAAGAGAGCTCCACTTCCCGCTCTGATACCACTCTGACGCAAGTCGTGAGTATCAGAGTGCTTTCTTTTTCTCCTTCACTTCTCTTGCCTAAAATATACAGACAAGATCTTCGGGCTCTGATACCACTCTGACGCAACCCGTGCCCTCGACGACACGGTCACTCTCACTAGGACCTTCAACAACATGGCCCGAAGAGTTAACAACTCTTCTGACTCCCACGGGAGTCTTCTACCCACAGTACTCTTCTCGGTCGATCTCCCTTTCGCCAATCGGGAAATCGGGTTTCACGGATTCGCGAACCTTGGGTGCACTTCCCGTGCAATGTGAAACTTCGAGCCCTGATCCCCGATGTCAACGGTCAACCCTTCTATGTATCGGGGATTTCCTTATCGGGAAATCGACAGATGTAAGGTGGTGATTAACTTACCTTTCGAAACCCCGAACGCCGATGCGCGATGCCACGTGCTGTCCTTCGCTCCTGTCCGTGGGATCCTTCGCGGCTTGGGACTTCGCTGTTTCTCCGTGCTCCCTTCGACTTCGAAAACGCCGAAGCGCCGAGTCCCGACTCCTCAGGATCTCGTGCCACCTGTCCCTTCGACGATCGACGACTCCGATCAGATCGGGAAATTGCAACTCGCGATATCGACGTGCATGCAACTCTTGCACTCGCCAACCCCGATATGCAGATGTGCGATAGCAGCCAGGTTCTACTTGCGCTTTGCAGGTTAGCTCTTTCCCAGGAGTTCAAGTCGTCGATTCTCTTCCTCTTAGGAATCCTCCGGCTCTCAAGATTTCCCTTGGTTCAAATCTCTCCCAGGCCTGTTCCTACACATGAACACGGAGCTATCTCTCCTGAGCCGAATTCCCTCCGACTTTCTCTTAGAGATCTTGAGCATGATGCCTGCGCTCTACCTTCAACAACTTTCAAAGTGCTGAAGTCTTCCAGGTTCTGCGCCTTCACAGTCACAGCCACCCCGACCTTTCTTCTCTCAGACTTGCTACTGAGACTCCAGTCCAACCTGCACTCACCTGCATGGTTCAAATGACCCAACACGACTCTCGGCAAAAGAGAACAAAAGTTCAACTGCTTAGCCTCCTCAACGCACTCTATGCGGAGGAATTCAACTGCACTCTATGCAGGAATCTCCTGGCTTAAGAAGAGAAACAATCGGAACTCATTCCCTCATTCTCTCAGGTTACGAACCTGATACGCAATCACATATGCAGCATATAGGAGATAAGCATAAAAAGAAGCAAGTATGCAACAACATAATATCAACAACACAAAGAGATTAAACACATCCATGGAATTGAATCAAAGCTTTCCTATTAATTCAATGTCTGTACATGGAGTTTCTTCACAAGCTCTCTGCTCTGTTCTTCCTTGCTCCTGTGCTAATGCTGAATAATAATCTGAATCAATGATACAATGATACAAGGGAGGGTGTCTATACTCCGTTTTCCCTCTCAAAAGAAAACTGTCTAATCTACAGTTAATTCCTATCTAACAGCATTAAAACTATTAAATGCCTTCCTATCTATAACATAATACAAGTGTGCTCAGCTTTGAATGCCTATAGTTAAATGGCGGCGCAACAATCTTTCCAAAGTATTTCAAAAATATATGTGCTGGCACTGTCCAGCTGTATGTTCTTTTCTCTGCGCGCTGGCTCGCTTGATGACGTCATAGATGCTCCTACATCACAATTAATCAATTTCATTAATGAGACTTCAATGAGGAATTAATTAAAGTGGTTAGTCCAAGAATAAAAACAAGTGGAAGTTCCTAGAAACAAAAAAAACCCTCACTACCTCCAAAAGAATTGGAAGCAGATTTTAAAAGAGACAGAGCACCATCAAAAAGAGGTTGGAGGGAAATCAAAAAATTATAATAGAAATTTCCATCCATTAGCATGAAGCCAAGTCTCTGATCCGAAAACAAATATCTCTATTTTTCTTGCTTCTCCTTCTTCTACATTGTTTTTCTCAAGATTTTGTGTTTGTATTTCAGGACTAGGCATAAGGTTGAGAGTTTTTAGTGTCTTTCATGTATTCTTCCAAGACACGTTTCTATATAAGATCATGGATTATTTTACAACCATATATCTAACTAATAAATGTAATCCAATATTGTCTAATTGATTCATGTAGATTTATTCCTTGTGTTTGGGAAGCTTTTTTTCTGAAGCATTACTCAATTGGTCTACTGAATAATTTGTAATGAGGAATCATTTTCATGTAATAAACTCCACAAATAACTACTTTGGGGCATGACTTTAATTATTTCTATGATATTGGTATTTTTGAGCTTGAGATTTTTGGGGTATGCCCATCAAATTATTTTCATTTTTGAATGCATATCTCATTTAAAGTTTTCTGAAATGATTAATCCCATTTAAATCTTTTTCTTGTGAGAAGATATAGTTTCATATATTTTTTGCATGTGTTTCAGAGGGTTGTGATAATGAAGCTGATCACATATCTATTTTGATATTGAATCATTCCTCTATATTTTTATTGTCAAAGAGCTTCTTGGCTCATCTCCGAGAAAATTTTGCATATAAAGATACATTTGGTCATCAAGAACCATTTCATACATAAATTAAAGAAATAAATATTGGGGGTTTCCTATATAGCATTCTCCCATTTGGAATTCCAATCTAGAAACATTAAGCCATATATTTTGGATAATTATAGAGGAATTCCACCTATATAAAAATGCAGGGGGGTATTTATATCCTCCTGAGGTTGTTGTTTGTATTTCGACCAATCTAAAAATCAACATTTTTTGTGACCATACTAGGGAATGATTTATTTTCAATATATCTAAGGCTATGTTTTAGATCTGATTAAGGAACCAGAGTCTCCATAGTTCAACTTTTCGAAAAGAAGATTCAAAGAATACTGCTACTTATGCTAGATGCATAGGATTTATGAAGATTGAATTCAAAAATATTTGAATGACCTCAAAAATATCCAAGAACAATAAAATATTAAAAAGGATGAACTCCCTCACAATTCTATTAAAATAACTTTCAAATTCCCTGGGAACTCCATTGGAAAGATTCAAGAATGTCAAGAAAATCCTCATGGAAGATCCACCAAAGAACCTTGTTCATGTCGTGATTCTCCTTTACCTTATGCACCAATCCCATCAATGGCTTTACAAGATGAAACAAAAGGAAGAATAACCCAAAGAAGGAGGTGGCTCCATATAATCCCTTTAAATATGCTAGAAGTATATTTTCAAATGCCAGATATTTCTATTGAAATATTTTCAACATTCTTTGGGAATAGCTCGAAGGATGCAGAGCAACACTTGTTTATATTCAAAATCTCATGTGATGTTTTAAATATCACTAAATATACTTTTACATGTCAATTTTCACAAACTCTATATGGGAATGCTCATGAATGGTTCTTTTAATTGCTTCCTGTGATCATTACTAGTTGGGCTATGTTAGAAACTTCATTTGCTAAAAATTTTACCCACCCACCCTCTCACATATGGACACGATACAATGAAGATTTCATCCTTTCATATACTCCATATGAAGGTCTTTCAAGTAACAAGTTTGAAAATGAAATTGATGATTCTCCACTAAATGCATAACAGATTTCAACCAACATGTGGAAAATGTTGCAAGAAATGATGAAAAGCCACAAGAGGATTGGCAACAAAAACTGGTGGAAGAAATAAAACTTGAGAACAATGATGTGAAAGATTGTCATTGCATGAAGGAAGAATCCTTTCAATATATTTTTGATGAACCAATAATCTTGGATGTGGTTAGATATCATGAGAAAGATGAAAGTATATTTTCAAATTGGAAACTCCTTACCCAACCAAATACAATAGCCTTCTTGAGAAACCAAGAATTGATTTCATTGAATCCTGGTTCCAAATCATTATTGGCCAAGAAATGCAATGAGATTTTGGTCACATCTTGCTTTTATTATTTTATTCTTTTCCATTAATTCCATTTTGATAAAGCAAGATGGAAAAGAATTAAATGATGAATTAATTAAAGTGTTTACTCCAAGAATAAAAGCATGTGGAAGTTCCTAGAAAGAAAAAAAAACCTAACTAGTTCCTGAAGAATTGGAAGCGGATTTTAAAAGAGATAGAGAACCATAAAAAAGAGGTTGAAGGGAAATCAAAAGATCGTAATAGAAAGGTACATACATTAGCATGCATCCAAGTCTCTGAACCAAAAACAAATATCTCTATTTTTCTTGCTTCTCCTTCTTATACATTGTTTTCTCAATATTTTATGTTTCTTTTTCAAAACTAAGCATAAGGTTGAGACTTTTTAGTGTCTTTCTTGTATTATTCAAAGAAAATTTTCTCTATAAGATCATGGAGTATTTTATATCCATATATGTGACTGATAAATGTAATCCAATATTGTCTAAATGATTCATGGATACTTAGTTGTTGTGTTTGACAATATTTGTTTCTGAAGCACTAGCCAATTGGTTTATTGAATGCTTTGTAATGAGGAATATTTTTCATGTAATAAACTCCACAGAGAACTACTTCGAGGAATGAATGTAATGATTTCTCTAATATTTGTATTTTTGAGCTTGATATTTTTGGAGTATTCCCATCAAATTCTTTTCATTTTTTAATGTATATCTCATTTAAAGTTGTCTGAAATGATCAAAATACCATTTCACTATTTTTCTTGTGAGAAGATATAGTTGCATATTTTGTTTGTGTGTGTTTCAAAGGGTTGTGAAAATGAAGCTGAGCACATATCTATTTTGATATTGAAGCCTTCCTATATAATTTTATTGTCTAAGAGTTGCTTCGTTCATATCCAAGTAAATGTTGCATATAAAGATAAATCTGGTTATCAAGAACCATTTCATACATAAATCAAAGCAATCAAGATTTGGGGCTTTCTATCTAGAATTCTCCCATTTGGTAGTCCAATAAAAGAACATCAAGCTACATATTTTGGATAATTAGAGAGAATTACCACCTATATAAAAATGCAAGGGGTTATTAATATCCCCGTGAGGTTGTTTTTTGGATTTTGACCAATCTAAACATCAACATTTTTGGCGACCATACTGGGGAACGATTTAGTTTCAAGATATATGAGGATTTGCTTCATATTTTATTGGGGAACCAGAATCTCCATGGTTCAAAGTTTCAAAAAGAAAATTAAAAGAAGATTTCTACGTGTTCTAGATGCATGGGGTTTATAAAAATCTAATTCAAATATATTTGAATGACCTAAGAAATATCCAAGAACTATCAAATATTAAGGAGGATGAACTCCCTAGAGATTCCATTAAAAGAACTCTAAAATTTTGTTGGAAACTCCATTGAAAAGATTCAAAAATGTCAAGAAAATCCTCATGGTGGATCCACCAAAGAACCTCATTCATGTCATGATGTTCCTTTACCTTCTCCACCAATCCCATCAATGGATTTTTCAAGATGCAACAAAAGGAAGAAGAATCAAAAGAAGGATTTGGCTCCATATAATCCCTTTAAATATGCTAGAAGTATATTTTCAAATGCAAGATATTTCGATTGAAACATTTTCACCATTCTTTGGGAATACTTTGGAGAATGCATAGCAACACTTGTATAGATTCAAAAGAACATGTGATTTTTTCAATCTCACTGAAGATAATGTTACATGTTGATTATATGCACAAACTCTGTATGGGAATGCTTGTGAATGGTTATTTTAATTGTTGCATGGGATCATTACTAGTTGGGATGTGTCTCAAACTTCATTTTTTGAAAATTTATCCCATCCACCCTCTCCCACATGGACACAAGAAAATGAATATTTCATCATTTGATATACTCCATATAAAGATCTTTCAAGAAACAAGTTTGAAAATGAATTTGATGAGTCTCCACCAAATGCACAATAAGATTTTAGCCAACATGTGAAAAATGTTGCAACAAATGATGAAAATACACAACATTAGAAATAATAACAATTGGTGGAATATATAAATCTTCAGAATGATGATGGGAAATATTTTCATTGCATGGAGGAAGATTCCTTTCAAGATATTGTTGATGAACCAATAATATTGGATGTGGTTAGATATAAGGAGAAAGATGAAAGTATTTTAAAATCCTTATCCAACCAAAGACAACATAATTCTTGAGAAACCAATAATTGATTTCATTGAATCATGTTTCTAAAGCATTGATGTCCAATAAATGTAATCGGATTTTGGTCACATCTGGCTCAATTTTACCTCAGTATTCTTTGAGAATACTCTTGATGCCTTGATATGTTCCCCAATTCTGAAGTTCATTACATGGATAAGATGGATGCTTGAATGGATCCATTGGAAATATACCTACACTTGGAAAGTTTCCCTTTCCTCCAAGCAGGATAGGGTAGGTAGATCTTCTTTGTACATAAGTTTTTTCCTTCAGTCCAAGTTTTGCATAATAAAGCATTTCCTAAGTGGAGGAAATATTTGAAGATAACTCCATGGATGAATTACAATAATATGTTATGAAGAGAATCCATATCCAAATGGAGAAGGCAGTTGGTCTTCAAATTTTAGTGTTCTCGGCAACCCATAGGGGGGTCATTGTCCCATAGGTGGAGCTGTTTGTTGATAAAAAAATTTGTTACGTCGATTTCCATCTATGGAATAATAAAAAGAATGTGTAGTAGGAGAAGTAAATTTTGAATTATCATAAGCTCATGGCATATCCCTCATTCTCAACTTTGTCATAATTTTGTGGATCCAAAATCTGAGTTCATATGCTTAAGATATCCATATTTTTGTCTAACTACCCAAAGAGCACTTCTTCCATGTGCAACATAGCTAATTTACCATGGAAATCTTGGGAATACTTACATTTTCAAAGTCTTGGTATACTATATTTCTCATTATTCAGTCCATTTCCTCTCATAGTCTTGAGTCTAATTCTCTCATACCTTCCCATACTTAGTTTTTTCTCCATATCTCCCATACTCATTCCCCCTCTCTTCACTTCTCCCCTCACTCAACTCTCCCACACTTAGAATTTTTTTTCACTCATTTCCCTTTCCATATCCCCTCCATACCCTTAGTATACTTAGCCATTTTTTTACTTTTCATTCCTTAATCTCGATGCAGAGGATCTCCACACAAAGATTTATTACTTTGCACACCATGGAGAAGATCATTAAAATGATAATTGATGATAGGTGACAAAGTTTAAAAGGAATGGTTAATACTTTGAGTGAGTGGAATTACTCATGTTTTTCATTTAATTTGTAAAAAGGGGAATTAGTTGTGAGAATCCACCTCACAAAGTTTCCTAGTTTTAAGGGGAAATTAGTTTTGTGTGAGAAACCACCCCACAAATAGTTTTTCTACTCTAAAGAAGAAGGATGAGAGTCTCATGAGTTGGTTTTCAATTCTTCCTCATTATATCCCAAGTCATTTCCTAGTCTCAAGGGGAAGTTAAGGTTGGTTGATATGCTTTCTCATTGTTTTCCTTGAGTTGCTATTAGATCCTAAAATTGTGGATCTTGTCTCCTTGAACTATGGAGAGAGGGAAACTATATAAATTCCTTATGTAAGCATTATGGGGAGGCCCCTTGGAGAAAGAGCTTTTCATTGAGAGGAATGTAATCCTTCTGGTGTCTTAATAAATGTCACTTATGTGAGAGCCTTCATTTCTTTGTGTAAGAGAAGGTTTCTCTGGGTTTCATCCCTGTAAGGAGAATGTACCACATTTTGTGAGAAGGTTTCAGCCCTGGCTAAAGGAAGGACAATAAAGTGATTTGTATTAAAAAAGGGTCTGTAGATGTATCCAACAAGCAACATAGATCTCTATCAACATGAAACTAACATAGATCCATCCATCAACATCCAACCGAGTCTTTTATGAGAAAACATATATCTCTATTTTTCATCCTTATACTTCTTCTACTCTATTTTTCTCAATATTTTATGTTTGTGTTTAGAGCTAAGCATAAGGTTGATATTTTTTAGTGTTTTTATTGTATTCTTCTAAGACTCTTTTCTCTATAAGATCATGGAGTATTTTAAAGCTATATATGTGGCTAATAAATGTAAGGAAATATTATCTAATTGATTCATGGAGATTTATTCCTTTTGTTTGGAAATATTTGTTTATGAAGCACTAGTCAATTGGTTTATTGAATGCTTTGTAATGAGGAATATTTTTATTGTAATAAATTCCATAGAGAACTACTTTGGCGCATGAATTTAATGATTTCTCTAATCTTGGGATTTATGAGTGTCAGTTATTTCAATCGGATGGACTGTGTTACATTAAATTATTGACCTAGGCATCATAAGCCGATGAAGTGCATTGCAAAGTATATGTACGTGCTAGTTTTAATCTATCTAATTGTGCAAAAGGAAAGTAAAACTTTCACTAGTTTAGCTACAAAAATAGAGTTCTGCTTAGCTGCAGAAAGAACAAAGTGATGCTAAGGAAATGAAAAAATGAATTTTAAAGAACAAAAAAGTAATTATAAGATGTATAATCAACAATCTACTACACTTTCATGATATTTCCTCCATCAATTAACACCATGAAGTTCCCTGCAGATCATAACAATCAATTATTCTATTGCTAGTTGCAAAATTAGTTACTCTTATGAAAAGCTTAAAATGAGTGTTGGACATAGTGGTAGGATATTTTTGTTGATGTCAATAGACTGCAGGTGATGAGATCAAATATCAAGAGAGATAACGTAGCAAGTCGCGCAGAAGCCCGAGCATACATAAAAGAATCCCTGGGAAAGGATTGAGTTACAACAACAGTTAGATTAGTTCAGGATATATCCTAATCATCAGATAGAATCAAGTGGAAGGACAGGATAATAAGACCCCATAAGACACAAAGTCTTGAAAAAACTAAAATCGTGAAGTAAGTGTCAACCGTCTGATCGCACCAAAGGAAAGAAGGCAATCGACTTCGGTGTTGACCACTATGATGAAAAGAAGTATGAATCATGTAGGAATACCTGAAGGATGAATCCATGAAGTCACAAACTCCCATCGACCATTGATCGACATAAAGTGAAAAGATAGGGTAAGATTTGAAACCCCGAAGTCTCGAACTGAATGAGGGTCATTAGATCAAGAAATCAGGCGAAAAATAGACTATCCTATATAGAGTAATTATTTAAATGAAAAATACATATGACATGTCAGGATATCCACCTCAACAAGCCCATGTTAGCAAGGACATGTGGCCCAATCAAATGATGACAAGTGTCAAAATACATATGGCACATAAGGTCTGTGAAAGTCACAAATAAGGGTGATATGTGGAAAACTCACCAAGGGTCCAAGTCATCGTAGGTGATGTTAGAATTCCATGTCAGTCTGGGATTACATCCTTCAAGGATATCTAGCTTCTCCTATCAAAAAAAATGCCTGAAGCACCAAAGGCCGAAGTCAACGTTGGTCATTGATCTAAGATCCTCATGAATGTTTTTAACCATTCAATTGATTACAATGGAAGTATAGCAGAAGGAGTATTAACAACCGACAATAAGCACTCATTGCAGATTGATGACTTATTCGATAGGTAAACTACGGAGGGATTGAACTACTTCAGAGTTCAAGTAGCCCAAAGTCCTAGAGTCATGAATAGTTGAATAACTAGAGAGAAGAAGCTCTTTTGTGCCTAAGTATATAGTCCTAGCTCTTGGAAATATGAAGGTTATCAAGCAGGGAGTGTTGATACACCCTTCTGTGGAATTATATTTGGAATATTTGGAAGACTACAAAGGCCAAAGTCCCAAAATGTCAAAGTCCCGAAGTGAACGAGAACTATCCAATCAACTGCAAATTAAGTCTTGATCATCGATTTGTTTGAATCCTCTAAGCCAGGATCATACTTCCAACTAAAGATTAAATATTGATCGTTCGATCTACTAGTGAATACAGTATACACACTTCAGTGAAATGCACTCCAGAAAGATTGAATGACTACAATGGTTGAAAGCCCCGAAGGACGAAGTACTGGAGAACCTGGTTCCAAAACTAGTCAAATGATAAGTTAAAGAAGCTAAAGGGGATACAAGTAAATAATCCCTTAGAGGTGTGAATACAATCCCATGTAGAAGAATAGGGGTGGAAGAAGAAAGTGCTAACAAAACAATTCTTGGAATGGATATGCTCATGGTTTCGAGCTAGTTGTCACACGAATTTTGGTTTGAAGGGAGATCATATTGATTAAGAATCGAATTTAGAATAATTCTAGATATGTAGACTAATGAACTAATACAAAGTCATGATTAAAGAAGAGTTAAAACATGAGAATTATGAATAAATAATAAAAAGGAAAAATGATATTATTTAAAGTTTAATATTATCATTTAAATGAAAGGGTACAATGGTTTATTGACAAAAGATGCAATAGTTCAAATTCACATAAGTTGGAAGACTATATGAACAATAAAGAATAGTGATAGGAAAGTTTCTCCGAAGTCCAAATCAGAAGATCAAAAGCAGAAGCAGAGTTCAAGAAGAAAAATTGATGATAATTATGCAGTGAGGGTGAAAGGGAGGAGCAAGGAAGGATTCATATCCTTTGGTAAGTAAAGTGTGAAAACAAGGTATTTTGTGCTTCCTAGGGTTGGTACCCTAAAAAACAAGGGATTTGGTGCTTCTTAAGGTTGGTGCCCTAAATAAAAGGGAGTTGGTGCTTCCTAGGGTTGGTGGCCTAAAACAAGGGAATTGGTGCTTCCTAGGGTTGGCGCCTTGAAGATGCGGATTTGTGTCTCCAAGAGTTGGTGCTCTAAAGAGGATTCGTGTCCTTCACAATTTCAAACTACTCTTTATAAATCCTTGTAATTCTTGGTAATTATATTTATATAGTTGATTTTAAATACAATTCCATTTATAATCTATTATGATGATTAATAATATAAAAAAGTGATTACTAATTGTTTAAAAAGAAAAAAAAGGTAATACCAATTCACCCCTCCCTCTTAGTATTCCAACAATTGGTATCAGAGCCAGTACCTTCAGGATAGTCGAATAACTGGAAGGTAGATCCTGAAAGAAATGGATCAGCAAGAGGTAATTTCTTCCAACAAAGCACCATTTTTTAACGGAGGTGGTTATGCTCTCTAGAAAATAAGAATGAAAATCTACATGTTTCCTCTTGGTTTTTATGTTTGGAAATCTATTGTAGATTATTACATTGCACCAACTACTCCACCCACAGATACTACATGAAAGAATATTTGCAATGACAACTCAAGAGCAGTCAATGCCATTCTAGGAGGATTAACAAATTCTATATTTGTGAAGGTAATGCATTGTAAATCAGCTAAGGAGATATGGGACAAATTGGAGGTTGTATATGAAGGAGATAGAAAATTCAAGGAAGCCAAACTACAAACCTACATAGCTCAATTTGAAAATTTGAAGATGAAAGAAGAAGAGAACATTGTTGAATAGTTTCATACGGTAGATGAGGTAGTTAAATCAATTAGAGCGGCAGGATAAGAACTTACATATAAACCTATTTTACAAAATATATTAAGGTTGTTACCTATGAGATATGATGCCAAATTTTCCACAATTGAATATAGACCAGAACTTGACAAATTCATAGTAGATCAGCTCCATGGAATTCTTGTAGCATATGAGATGAGAACAGGGAATGAAAAACCATCAAAAGGAGAAACAACCTTTAAGGCATCTAAAACAAATATGAAGCATGAGAAAAATACCAACGAGGAGTAATCAAATATATTTGATGAAGAAACTCAAGAAAGGGACTATGAAATACAAATGAAAGATTCCTCTAATATGTTTCAACTGTGGAAAAATTGGGCACTTTGCCAATAAATTTCCCTATCCTAAGCAGGAGGAAAGTGATGATGAAATAACCTTCAAATATTAGAAGAAAAGAAAAACCAAAGATAAAAGGAAGTTCTACAAGGAAAAGAAAACTTTCTTTACCCAAGAAGATAGTAGATCATTTGAAGAAAGTGAAGAAGAGGAGTCAGAGCTTCTATTTATGGGAATGAAAACTTAATATGATAATCATTTGGAAGATGAAGAAGAAGTGAACCTCATGGAATAATTTATCCATGCAATTAAAGAGCTTAATGAAAAAAAATGAATATGTATGATATTGGAGGATGAAATAGTTAAACTAAAAAGGAAACTAGAAAGAGAAGATATTCAGTCTAAGTTTGAAAACAACTCAAAAATATTGAACAACGTTATTAGCATTTAGAGATCATCAAATGATAAGACGGGACTAGGATATGATCCCTCTACAGAACAAGAGAATGACAAAATCAGCTTTGCATATGTTCTTAAGAACTCCATAAGAAGAAAAGAAAATAAGAAAAGAAAAATACCATTGAAAACTATCCCAAATAAATAGAAATATGCACTTCCTACTAAATAAATAGATGACGAGAAGAATAGAATCATCATAAGTAATCCCTCTAAAAGAAATCAATATATCTTCCTTGGTTATTGTTAATCCTGCAAAAAAATTGGACATAAAGAAATACATAGAAAAGCTTATAGAAAGAACAATCCAAGAAGTGTTCAAAGATATGAAAATAATAAGGATAATGCAGAAAGAAGAAATTATAACTCCTTCTCTCCCTTACAAGACTACAATGTTGAATGTTACAAATGCAACAACTATGTTCATGAAGCTAGTGAATGTAGATTATAAAAATATGACCAAAGGATAAATATTCCCAACAATAAAAAAGTATGGAAGAAAATGAAAATAAAGAAAACAGAGTGCAATGTATCCCTATATGCGAGAAACCAAGGATGTCAGTGGTATATAGAAAGTGGATGTTCCAAACACATGACTGGAGATCAAATAAATTTTCTCAAATTAAAAAAGAAAGAAAAAGTAAAAGTAACCTTTGGAAATAATATGCCAGCCAAAATACCTGGAAAAGGCATTGTTAGTTTAAGGAATAACAAGACCAAAGAAGAAGATGTACTTCTCGTAGAAAATATCAAGCCTAATCTCCTAAGTGTAATTAAAACATGTGATCAAGGTCACTTACTTACCTTTGATTCTCAGAAATGTGAGATCAGAAAAAATGATACTGGAAAGCTAGTAGTAGTTGCACTAAGAACATCTAGCAATGTGTACATTCTTGATGTAGATGAAGGAGAAAAATATTGTTTATGTCAAGAATATGAAAGATGGATATGGCATAGAAGGTTGGGACATTCAAGCTTTGAAAACTTAATCAAATCTAACAAAAAGGATGCAGTAAGAGATCTGCCAAACGTTATTAATCCTTCTGACTCTATTTGTAAACATTGTCAAATAGGGAAGAAAACAAGAGTTAGCCTCAAAACAAAAGAGCATTCCACAACAAAACCATTAGAACGTATTCACACAGATCTATGTGGACCTACCAGAACTAAAATTATTTATGGAGAACATTATTTTATGTTGATCATTGATGATTACACAAGAATGATGTTAAGCCCTAATATTGGCTCATTACCCATTAATTGGGCCATATTACATTAGTAATGTTATTTTATTTATGTCATCTTTATTCCATTAGTTGTAATTATACCTCCTAGTCTCCTATATATACCAAGGAGACATTTTCCTTTGGAATCATCTTGTACTTGAACATTTAAGTGGGGTAAAAGGAGGTTGCCCCCTTGAAGAGGCTTATTATCTGAAATTATCTCTTTTTCAAGGCGTTGAGTACTTTTTCTGAGGTTTTTCTATGCTATATTGATATTTGGTTCTTAACATATGGTATCAGAGCTCAAGGTCTTGGGGTTTCGCAGCTACATCTAAGACACCTTGGAATTTTTTCTATAACTTTTTTTATACAATTTTTCATAAGGAACGTCTTGGAAGATATTTATCAGATGGATCAAGGTGCGTTGGGTTAAAATTTCAGCTCCTGAGGCCTTATACTTTCAAAGATACAGCCTGTACAATATAGGGTTCTAGTATCATCTTGAACTAAGTCATTGCGGAATTTTCATTATAAAATATTCTCTGTAACCTTTCAAACCTTGAACTCCAAAGGATATTCATAGAAATTAATAAGGTATATGTGGTAACAATTTCAGCTTCTGCGTCATCTTAAATTTGTAGATACACCCTGTGGAAGATAGGGTATCTGACTAGTCCTATTGACTAGTCTCAAGAAGGTGTTCTAGGTAAAACAATCATAACTTATTCCTAGAGTATCCAAATTGAGTGGGACTATTTTCATTGGATAGTGGATAGTCTGTAGTATTTCTGGTATGCATTTTAGAATTTTATATCAATTATTTTGTGCGGGGCACGCTATACAGGTGAGATCTCCTGGAAAGGAAAAAAATCAACAAGTTGTGGGGAAGTTACCGTAAATTCCACTTGGAACATCCAATTTTGATTAGACCTGTGAAATTGCAGAGAAGAAATATCAGAGAACTACATAAAAGAAAGTTTCATACCCAGAAGGGCCAAAACTTAGGAGATACAATAGAAGAAAGATTGTCTAGCAGAACCACCTCAAAATCAAGGTTCAAAAGTGATACTTGGCCAACATGCCACCCAAAAAGGGAACTTCTACACCAAATGAGCCTCCAGAAAATCCTACTTGGACTCTTGATGAAGGTGAAGAAATGCGTAGGGA
>ML779290.1:241044-314249 GCA_009831015.1 Picea engelmannii
TTAAATGTTCAAGTACAAGATGATTCAAAATGAAAATGTCTCCTTGGTATATATAGGAGACTAGGAGGTATAATTACAACTAATGGCCTAAAGCCGACATAAATAAAATAAAATTACTAATCTAATATGCCCCAATTAAGGGGCAATGAGCCAATATTAGGCCTTAACATATGTTTTCACCTTTTGGAACTCTAGACACTGAGATGTGTAGTTAGCTACTTCTTTCTTCATTCCAAGCCAAAAATATTGGCTCCATACAGCTGTAATGGATTTTTGATATCATGGGTGCCCAACATATGGCACGTTATGCATTTCTCTCAACACTGTATTTTTTCAACTCCACAAAATTTGGCACATACACCTTGCCTCTGTACAAGAGGATCCCATCCTCTTTCAATTCATATTTTTAAAATTTCCACTATGAATTTTTTTGTTGTAAGTTTTCTTTTATTTGCAAATAATGTTGATCTAAATTTGTTGCTTCTAGAATTTTATCTTTTAAATTTGTCATGTAAATTTTGATGGCTGGAATATGCACTTCATGATATCTTCTGTTGAGTGCATCAACCACTTGATTTTATTTACCTTTGATATGTTTAATTTCAAAGTCATACTCACTAATAAATTCCAGTCACCTAGTTTTCCTAGCATTTAATGTTGGTTGTCCAAATAAATGTTTCAGACCACAATGCTCTGTTCTTAGCTTAAACCTCTTCCCCATGAGGCAATGTCTCCAAATTTTTAATTCATATATAATTTTTGCTAACTCTACATCATGAGTAGCATAATTTCTCTTGTGATATTTTAATTTTTGGGACTCATAGCATACCACATGATAGCCTGAAGGGTTAGCTCAAGTGGTTCTAAGATAGACGTGAAGTTATCCCTAGTGAAGGAGGTCACGGGTTTGAAAATATTGTTCCCCCTTGGGGTTAGTATTTCCACAGACATCAGGACCAATGGTTTACCCCATTTAACATCCATGAAGTTTTGAAGTACTCAGGGGTTTCCCGTGAGATATTACCTCAAAAAAAAAAACATACCACGTGATATTTTTTATTGATGATTCCACCAAGCCCTTCCTTTCACACATCCATGCACACTAAAAAGTCTTCATATGGATATGAAATCTTTAATATGGGTGCACTTTTCAAAAAACAATTCAACTGCTCGAAACTCTCATGACATTTTGTTGTCCATTCAAACTTCACTCCCTTATTTTGCAAATAAGTAATTGGGCTTGCAATCTTTAAAAACCATTTTATGAATCTTTAGTAATAACCTGCAAGACCCATAAATGACCTGACTTCCATCACATTTCTTGTCATTCTCCATCCTTTAATGGTCTCTATCTTCTCAGGATCAATTGTTATCCCATCTACTAAAATAATATTCCCTAAGTAGTGTATCTTCTTTTGATAAAAGATGCACTTAACTTCGACTATAATTTATGCTCCCTTAAAAAATTTAGAACCATTCTCATATGCTCCTCATGCTCCTCTTCAGACTTAGATTAGGTGATAATATCATCTAAGAAAATAATTACAAACTTTTCCAGGTACTCCTTGAACACGCCATTCATTAGACACATAAAAATAGTCATGGAATTTGATAGTACAAATGGAACTACCGTGAATTCATAATTCCCATACCTTGTTATGAACATTTTTTTTATGATATCTTCTTATTTTATCCTCACATGATGATATATTTATCTCAAGTCAATCTTGGAAAATATTCTTGCTCCTTTCATCTCATCAAATAAATCATCAATCCTTGGGAAGGGATATTGTTTCTTGAATGTAACCTTATTCATCTATATGAAATCAATACACAACCTTAATGTTCCATATTTATTCTTCATAAAAAAAACTGGGGCTTCCCATGATGACACACTTGGGCATATATACCCCTTCTTCAAAATCTCCTCTAGTTGCTTCTGCAACTCTTTCAGCTTTGGTTTTCCCATTTTGTAAGATATTTTGGACATCGAGGAAGTACCTAGCACCAAATCAATAGAGAAATAAATGTCTCTATTTGGTGTAAATCCTGAAGTCTCCTCAAAAAAATATTCAAAATATTTCAAGACTGGATGGTCTTCAATATTTGTCACTTTATCACTAGCTACCTCTTCCATGTGGGATGCAAAAATCTGACATCCCTTCTTGAAACTCTTTTTCAGCTACATAGCTGAAATTTCCTGGAATCTCTCATAATACCTTGAATCTTTCCTTGCTTCCCTTTCTCACCAAGACAATTTATTGTCTTGTTGTAACATTCTAAGACAAGATGGTGTTTTTCCAACCAATACATGTCAATTAGACAGTCATGCGAACTCAAAGGAATAATTCTCACATATATCTTTGTGTTAATTCAATTCATATATATTGGGAAATATTTAACCAACTCATTGATCTTTCTCTTAGCCCCCATGGCTAGATAAACTACCCAATATTTCTTATGCTTACTCCTTTGCGAGTAATTTTTTTTAATAATGTTAGAGTTTATGTAACTATGGCTATCTCTAGAATCAATCAAAATTTATATGGGGTGGTTATCAATCTTACCTTCCACTTCAATCATGGGGTATTTATACTCTGCTTGCTTGTTATCCAAGGCTGCATAAATCCTTTGCATGCTTCCTCCCATATCTTCCACTATTTTAGCCTCCTGAATGTTGTGTATAGTCCTCATTCTTTCTTCTTTGTGAGGGCATTCCTTATACAAGTGATTCCCATCACATACCCAACATTGTACAGGTTGTTTCCTTGGAATTTTCCCAAAAGAATATGTTGTCTTGTGTTCATTTCAGGTTGAATAACCTTGTTGATTTGCTTGAGAGTTATTCTTGAAAAAGGGTGGCTTAAAACCTATCTTCCTTTGTTCCCTCTTTCCTTCCATATTGTCACTCAAAGTCTTTTGAAATATTGTCCTCCCTCTTCTCTACTCATAGATATGCCTTTCGCTCCTTATGGTTTCCTCCAAAGTCTTAGGGTTGTCATATTGTATCTTGTCACTATAGAAAGAAGGTAACCCACTAAGAAACCTTTGGATTTTGACCTTCTCATCTTTTATGGACTCCACATACTTCAACAAATCAAATAAAATTTTCTCATACTCATCCATGGTCATTCTTCCCAACTTGATTTCAAAGAACTCTTTCATCTCCCTCTCATAATAATGCTTAGACAAATGTTTATCTTAGAAATATCATTTGAACTACCTCCATGATATCCTCTTCTCATAAAGATGTTTGGCTTGCTTAATATCATCCCACCACATGGTTGTCTTTCATGGTAGGTTGGAATTCTTTTTTCTACCTTGGAGGGGTAATCATGCAACTGGAAATGTTTCTTCATTTCCAACATCCAAGCCTTGGCCTCTTCTCCCATCCTATGTTCACCATTTAAAGTTGGTGGCTTTATCTTCCAGGTTCACCTTGCAAGATGTATCCCTCATGCCTTCTCCTTTGCCTCTTGACAGGGGACACACTTGGGCTACTCCTTGGCCCTAAACTAGCATGATATCTCTTAGTGTATTTCTCTAGTAAATCATGGCCTTTGCTCATACTCATTGACTAGTTGTCATTCTCATACCCATCCCTTCTGCTCTGGGATTTGGATGTTGTCACTTGTATAGTACTAGCTTCAAGATTTGTGCCACAATCCTTATTGTCTTTCTTTTTCAAAATGTTCAATCTCAGAAGTATCTCTTCCTGAGACTTCATGATCCTTCCATTATCATCCATATAACTCTGCACTTCTCTATGCAGGCTTCTCATAGTTACAAGCTCTTTCCTATCCCTTCTTCCATTTGACTCAATCTCAACATTTCCTATGCTGACATGCAGACCTATGAATTCCTCTTCATGACTATAGGAACCTTGGTCATATTCCATTTTTGTGGTTCTCATATAAAAACCAAACTACTTCTTTGAACCTCTAAGTCTATAGAAAATGTGCATGAAAACAATTTATGTTAGATGAAAATAAATACATACACAATTTGGAAAAAAAATCATAAATGTTTCTACCCTTTAGTGCCACCAATCATCTTCTTTTGAATTGGCTATAAAATTTTCTGCTCAAAATAATTTTTTGGTTTTATATATGGATTCTCCTTCTCAAAACCTTCCCATCAACTATTTATTTTTCCAATTCCGAGTTTCGAGAAGAAAGTTATGGTCTTCAGAAGTTTTGACCATTTTCCCTTTTATATCCATGAATGTTATATGTGTTCTATTTCTCTCCCAACACATTTTTGGATACCCAGAACTCAAATATGGATCCATGGATGACTTCTACAATCCATTAGTTTTCCATAGACTACTCCTAGGTGCCAAAATGACTCCTAAGTTGGGATTTATTCCCTCTACAAGAAATCTAGTACTAAATTGTACCCTTGGTTTTTTTGGATGTAACTCCTTCATAAAGCTTTGTTTGGCGAACAATTTATTTTGTTGGAAATCTCTCTCCAAGATCTATCATTTTAGAAGAAGAAACTATGTTTCCTAGGAGGACACACAATTTTGTTCAAAATTTGTTTTCTAAAAACGTTGTTTAGGCCCTCAAAAATACCCTACAATATAAAGACCTTCAAAATATGGGATTTTTCATGGAAAATTCAATAATTTACTATTGTAACAGTCTTTAGATCCAAACTGTTTCTCTAAAAACTGATATCAATCTCAATCATTGATCTTCCTATACTTTCCAAGCTATAGTTATACCTCCATAGGCTTGTCATAATCTCTTTCTCGTACCCTTCCCATTGGAAGTCCAAATTGTTGGGTACACAGATATGTCTGAAATCCTCATTCTAGAAAACTATGGGACTCTTCTCGTTGAAAACCCTCTGTCAAAAACATAACTCTCCATGTTCCTCAATCCTTCTGAAATCCAACCTTCGATATTCTATCAAGCCCTCTCTGTCAAAATCTTCCAATGAAAATCTTTCAAAACGAACCCCCCCACGGCCTCCTTCCAAAGACTTGCACTCAGCCGCTACGTGGCACTAGTATATTTACCCCCCCTTGATGACATGTACTATGACATGGCATATTGACGTGATGGATTACATGATATTCTCCTCTGCCCTTGGCCCTTTCAATATAGCATGCTCATCCGATAGATCGAATGATCATACATCATTCCAATCAATGAACATGATCATATCAAGCCCCGAAACTACACATTGGTTACCTCATTCAAACTGACTTCATCGGACGCCAAAACATTCCCAGCCTTCCGAACGAGCTCTCCCAAAAAATATTTTCTAAAAGAACATATCCACGATATCTAATGACTAAGAATGGCCTTGATTGATCTAGTTCTTTCAGCTTCTCACTTTAGACTCAACCTCATGCCCAACTCCAAGTCTTTCTAAAACCTTCTTCCCAAAGGCCTTTTGAAAATTCCTTTCTTGAACCTCCTACGATTAAATCTCGATCGTTGATTCTATGGGTCAAATTTATCTAGATCATTGATTACTGAACTTCATGACTACCCCAAAAATTACAGGATTTCAACCCTCTAGGCCAAAATTGACTCTACAAAATGCAACTTGACGCTGTGAATTACCTTCTTCGACTTATTTTAAGCACTGAAACTAACAAATCTGCTCATAATTTGGGGATTTCACTTCCATTCACCATTTTTCCCCCAAATTTGTCACACGGTGAAATATGAAACCACTAATCTACTCAATTGATGTTGTTTCTTGGCCCATATAATCTCAATGCTGAACCTTGAGCTCTGATACCATTCTATAATGTCCCCCAACTTAACCAGGGAACATTACTATGTGGAAACACACACAAAAACAAATATTTATTTTGCTAATCAAATCTTGTAGCCTACCAGCTACGATTGTAAATTCATATTCGTCTAATTTATGATACCCATAATTAAATAAATCTAGAACACTCTAATTAACCTTGAATGCAATTGATAAAACATTTATAACAACATATAAAACCATTCTCATTCATAGAGTAAATGCACAACCATGAACTCATAAATAACTTAACAAAATAGATAAACACTTATCTTTTATAAAATGTTTGTGAAACTAACTACTCGGGAAGAACGTTCTACCCAACCATAGACCTGTTATTCCAAATATCAATAGCAAGTCACCCTCAATCTAGGGCTGGGAAATCAAAAAATAAGGGTTCCTCCCACAGTCCCCTCATATCTCAATACCACACAACCCACTAGTTCTCTCCTACAACTATCTTGAATTCCCTCCACCTCTCTTCCTATTGACCTTCCCAACCCAATAATTTCACCCCTTCAATGCTCTCGGTCCATCGAGCATCCCCTTTGTTTATCAGGGTCTCTCTGGCACAGGTAGCTACGAATCTCTCAGCTAGGAACTCAAGGGAACTCACTTCTAGGAAAAACTACCAGTAAAAAAAACAACAACAAATACTTGTTGATACAGTGCAACTCACCCAGGAGTTCACTCTTCAGGCCTAACAACCTATCTCTTCAATTTCCATCTCCAAAATGCTCCAAAAACTCTCCAGTGTGCTCCAGAATTCACCTAGCCTTGTTTTTCCATCTCTCAAGCTCTTTTCCCATGTTCTCTACCATTGTTCCTAAAAAGATTGAATGTCTAAAATTGTGTGTTACAACCCATACAAATTTCTTCTGTTTCCCCAAGACAATTTACTTCTCACTCTACTCAATGTTGATTGTACTTCATCCCCATGCTCTCCAATAACTATGGGATGTGACTTTCACACCCACCCTATGACATATATTCAATGATTGCGCTCTCATACACTCAACCAGAAAATATAAGTTTTCCCCATATGATAATAAAAATCAGAAATGTGGGTTTGAATTAATACCCATAAATTATTTCCCCTTGGACCCCTCTAGGACACTCTCTAAGAATTTCCCCTCTCTTGTGGATTAATTATCCCCCATATTTTTCCATATCCCAATAGCTGGTATTACATTATATTTATTTAGAATTCAGAAAATACATTTTCCATTTACATTTCTTGGTCATAGCCACATTTATATATAAATTATGCATTAATTAAACTAGGGATTATAGTGGGGATGTTACACATGTTCAGTCCATCCATGACTTTGCGTTGAAGCCTCATAAATTCTTTACTTATTAGTATGGCTAATACTTTATGGGGATCCCAAATTTATGTGTTAATTTGTAATACGACATTGTATTCTGGCACTTGCACTTTTGAGCCTAATGTCAGCTTCATCTTGTTGTTGTATAGCCTATTTCTTATGCATTCTCTTCAATTTATATCCTTTTTCATTTATAGCCTTTGTGACTTGACACATGTATTCCTGGAGGAAACTTTCCCCCGAGTGTCCATATCCTACACGCTTTCCTTGCATTTAGCATAGGTATGTTCCATATGCTTGGAACTAGTTTTCTTGTCCAGGACACTCATTTATTCAACTTTATTATAACATTATTATACACTTTTTAAATATTTAATAATATTAAAAAGACAAAACAATCAAATATAAAAAAAGAGGATCGGAATGAGTCAGTTCTTAGTTATTTCTAGCAGCAGTCATGTTTCTCTTGAACATAGCACTAAGTTTTGAGTCTTCATCTTAGTAGGTTGGGTTTTGTGTGGCATTAGGTAGTTGAACCATGATATTTTCTTATTTACTCCTTTAACTGGTTATCCTTCCAGTCACTATGGAGAGTCTGTTGATGCCTTCTATGTCACAGAATTATGTCGTTGTTCATTCTTATGTCTATGCTACCCAAGTCACTTTTTATGTTGTACTTTTTCAAGGGAAATTTCAGCCTATGTCGGCCACTCCTTAGAATTATTGAATTTTCATGTCAGCCTTCCTACATGTCAAGTACATTTCAGAATAAACAAGCATCCTTGTATTCTACTCATACATGTATGGAATGTCCCCATTGACTTCTTCCTGGCGGGTCAACTCTTATCAATTACAACACATTGATCTAAGAGTTTGATCTAGAGTAGCACCCTGGGCCTATTTACATAATTGATAGGTTACCTTTCTCTTAGAAGATGAAAATGTATCATTGGTTGTTGACTAAGAGGTTTTCTCTTGTGTTCAACATCAAGAAATTATTCACACTTTGGGATTTGTGTGGTACCTTGGGTTCCATTTTCATCATTGGTGGAATTCCTCACTTTTGTTAGTGGTTTTCATTGTTGTCCATAGCTCAGAGGGTCTCTTTCATTTGTTATTCCATCTAGTTCATGCGAGAGACGTACCAAGTTGTGTGTCCATTCGATTTTTTCTTCCAAGTACCTCCAAATGTTTGGCCTTTTGTTGTTCCTCATGTTGGATGATGCAGGATGCCTTAATTCCCTCCTTCTAGGGGATATATTCCCATCGAATTTGACTCATTTTATATTGGATCATGAGTTAGAGTCTCTATTAGTACCTTGGGGATTGCAGTCATCAATGGTTGGTTCCCTTTCTATTAAAGTGGGAATACATCAATGTCACCTGATCGATATATTATACAATTGTTCGACTTCATCTCATTTATTCACACTTGCAATAATGTTTTAGGTACCTTGAAGCCCATTATCATTATTAGTGGGTTGTCTCACATTTGTTAACTATATACATTAATGACTAGTAATCAAATGATGTCTCACTATGTTTGACTTCAACACATCTATTTGCATGGTGTAGACTCGTACCATTGACGCTTTGATTTGAAGACATTGGGTCTATAGTAGCATCACCTCTTTTATGATGCTTCCCAATTTGCATTGGATAGTACCACTTCTTCTCTATGGCATTGGAACTTGTGGAGGATCAATTTGTATAACTCTTGTTTCCATATATCCTCCTATGATTTTGAGACATAGATATTTTTCGTGGTTATGATCTCTTTTGACATAGATCCATTGTGTACTCATTTCGTGGCCATGGTCACTACTTATATATACATATTTCATGGATCCGTAGTGTACTTAATTTGGAGGCCATTCTTTTTCTCACTCCTAAGGATGGGTATTCATTCCTTGAGAAGAGACTATTCTTACTTTTTTTCTATTTTCAATTTTGTTTCTAGACCGATCTTCAATGACCTCTACCTGGGACCACTTCACACTTACCCCCTAGATTATATAATTTATTTTGGCCATCAGTTGATCTTCAAACCTCACACATTAGGGGAAATATGTTATAGCATCATTTTCCACCTCATATGAATTAATTCTCTATTGGCCTAATTCATATACCCTTTTCCTACTTGCAGACTCAGTCCCCCTTTATTCCTCCTTAGAAATCATTAAAAAAACCATATTTTGAGATGTATGCACTCTATCAGTTATGTAGAATGCGTACATATGAAAATTTCCCTTTGTCATCCTGCATAACATTTATTTGGCTAAAAAATGTATAATTTTTCTAAATTTTGGGCATGGTTTACAAGTTCCTCTGGTTTCCAACCCCTATTGCTTGTGGATAAATACTCTAACCACTTGATTGGGGTATAAAAAATAGGCCAAGGGGTAGAGGAGACATAATCATGCCATACTGAACCATTATGTTGTCCATATATTTCCTAGTTTGCAAGTCCATTATCTCGAATCTCTTGTTTATCCCCTTCAGATATGGAAACCAATGTTTCCATCCATCCTTTATCCTCTTATATTATCAAAGAGAGTTCATTCCTCTTTCTTGGACATGCTTAAGAAAAGGTATTGGATGTAGAGTTTATTGTCATTGACCCAGGAGGAGGGACCTAGAGTCTATTTCCATAGCATCAGTTACAAGTTGTAAATGCCCTTGATTTTGATGTTTATTAATAAAGAACTATATTTCCTAGCCTATCTCATGTTTTAGTTTATGATGATTATATTTGGGAAATTTATTAACTGAAATAATGGATTTGTTTTCAATCATATTAATTTAAATGTATTTATATTGTAACAACCTCTTTGTAGTTGTCTTCTTCATTGTGTATAGGTGTTTGAAGGAACTATTGAAGAAGAACATTGGAACAAAAGGTTTCAATTGAGGGAATGCCATCAAACATTTGGAACCAAGTTTGTTTCCTACTTTCTCATCGAAACTTAGGTAGTTAGTTATAATATTTCTTGATTGTTCTTGTGGGTTTGAGTGTGGTCTTTTGGTCAATTCTCTATTATGGTTGAAACCCAAAACCATAGGATAACTTTCTTCGTCAACAATCAAGGTGGAATTTTTCCTCACTAGGAAAAATAGAATCCCCAAAAAGGATAATTTTTCCACTTATTAATTCACTCCTTTGTGAATTAATAAGTGGACAATTCATCCTTTTTGGGGATTCTATTTTTCCTAGCGAGGAAAAGTTCCACCTTGATCGACTCATCTTTTGAAATTTCAATGATTTGGGTTGTCATAAAATGGGACAAAATCCCTTGGGGTCAAATTTCCATTGTTAAAGTCCCCATTGAATAGGGGGAACTGTAATTTTTTTTAAATTTCGTATTAGATATATGGAAGAATTTCCAAAAAAAAGGGTTGAGTTTGTCCACTTATTAACTTAATCCTTTTGGGAGAATCTATTTTTTTTTTCAGTGAGGGAAAATTCCACCTTGATCTACTCAACTTTTTGAAATTTTAGTGATCTAGATGGGCCAAAACCCCTTCACTTATTCACTTATTCCAATTACACATGATTATATTTTTTTTTATCTAACTTATTATTAATAATCACACATGATCAAACTCTTCACATAGGTTGGTCATTTCATAAGGTAAGGTATTTTATGTGTCGTGAGTTGAGCATTTTATATTGTTAACCAAATACAAGTTTTTAACAAATTCCATAAAATTATTATTTAAGTCACTATTTTTTAATTTTAAGGGAATTGGTAAATAGACGAAACTATTTAGTTGAGGATCAAGTAAATTATGTTATTTTAACCAAATAATAATAATAAATTAAGGGTATATATTTTATTATAATGATATTTCATACTATAAAGTGTTTTAATATTTGTGAATGAAGAAAAATGAAAAAAAAAGGTTTTTAAAATAAAAAATAATAATATAACAAAATGATTTTTACACTATAAAATATACAACATTAAATATTTTTCTAAAAGTATAAATATTCCATGTGTCTGGCACTTTGATGTTATTTTCTCTTGTAATAATAAAAGTGTAAAAAATAATGTCATTTTCAATTAGTCATGACTAAGCCAAACAACAAATTGGTGTATGAGACCCCATTGTTTGTGGGACAATGGACCCCCTCCACGCAGCTATTTGACTGCTAAAGTCTATGGAGGTATACATACTCTACCCCCCTCTGGATTTAAAGTTGTGAACTCCAAGGAGGAAACACATGTTCTTAACCATTAGGCCCACTTAGGTTGAAAGATTATGATGATGATGATGATGATGATGATGAATAGTGTCCATTGAAACCAAAATTGGTCTATCAGACCTTTGGAAACAGATTACCTAGATTTATTTATAAATTTACTTATGTCCTCAAAAAGCATTAAGAGAAGCGTTCCAAGTTCACCATAGTTTTGATGACTTAGAAGGTTAGGAAGGTTAGTATTGTGACAAATATCTTTAAATTAAGATCTAATGTGGGTATATGCAGAGAATTCTAAGAGAAAGTGTTTTTCATATTCAACCTTCTTAATGTCACAAAGATGACATATTATTTCATCCCATGGTATTTTGAGAATTGTCTAATGCCCAGTTCACTATGTATCTCACGAGAGTTCGTTCTTATTTTAGAAATATTAATCTTCTTCTTTATGCTAGTCAAAATAGAGAGATACTTTTGATATTCTAGATTATGGTTAACCAACTCCTTATATTATCTTTATTTTAATTTATCCTTTGATTCTTTATCGGACCACAAATTATCCCTAAATTTATATGTAATGATATTTTTAATATTATCAATATTATGAAAAATGACTTCTTCCTTTATTCCCCAATGATTTAGTCAAGACTTGGCATCCTTATTCCATCCTTGCTTGAGCCATTGGTGGTTTTGGATAGAATTTGAAGCAATTTTTGGCATCCTCTTGTCATCCATGTTGTTTATCTTTCTCTTGTATATTAAGTACCTAATTATAGCCATGCTCTTAATGGAGGAAAGGATTGCTTCTATGAGGATGATAGGATAGTATGTATTGCCTTCAATATTGAGATTATACGTTATAAATGTTTTTTGGATCTTGTCTATCTTTCTTGAGGATTCTGTAGAGATATTGCATCCTCAAACTTCACATCCATATAAGATAATAGGATTGATGAGAGTCTCAAAGGAGAGTCTTTTCTTATCCCATAGCCAAAGGTCCGCTAATTTGCAAATGTTTTCAAGTCCATAATAAGTTTTCCACCCTCCATTTATCATTTTCTCAATGTTATAGTTCCAATTGAGTTTGTGATGAATATCGATTCTAAGATATTTGTATGAAAGAACTTCCTCCAAGCTATTGTTGTCATATATGAAAGTATCGTAGGTGATATTTTTGGATTTTATTAACATAACCTTTGTTTTTTTAGTGTTCACAGTCATACACATACTATAGCTGAAGCCATATGTCTTTAAGGTTTTTTATTATTATGTTTTATTATTTTATTATTTTAATTTTATTTATTTATTGTTTTATTTTTCCAATTTACTTTATTAATATTATAGATGTGACACATATAATATTTTTTTTAATAGTTGTAGGAATCGAACCTAGGTGTGGAGGATAATAATCATTCCTCCCAACCACCCGAGATAAACCCAATTGACAAATGATGACTTTTGTTGCTATCTTCTAAGATTAATTTTCATTTACCATACCTTCAGAATAATGATAAAGAATTAATTTATTTTCTTTAAGAAAATATTTATATCTTTTAAGAGATTGGTCATAAAATTTCTTAAATCTCCATAATTTTAATGAATTAACCAGTTAGGAAGACCCATATTATTATAAAGCATTTTTCCCCACACACACACATATGGTTGATTTTTTTCATTTTCATGTATATTTTATTTTTTACAATAAAATTTTTATTTAATTTTATTTTTGAATTATGGACCTCAATTTTTATTTCATTTAATATAGTGTTACGCATTTTTTTTAAAAGATACTTCTTATATATACAGAAACATATTTACATCAACAACTAGAAGCACACTAAAAAGACATAAGGGTATATGCAACGAACATCACATCCTCTTCCATAGGGATACTAAAACAAATATGAAATCGGAATAAGTGGTCGGATATAATAGTTCGGCATCTGTAATCAACAATAACCATTTTGCTAGGAGTTGCATTTGTACCTCATATCGACATAATTTAAAAAAAATTGAATGGGAACTAACCTCATTAACAAAAACAAACTTGCAATAGAATTTCCAAAGGATATGCAAAGTGGAAACTCTCAAATAGTGCCAAATACCAGCAAAGGAATCTCATATCATTCATCTAAAATTCCTAAACAAAACTACCCACTAATGCAAATTCCCTTGAAGGATGTTTTCCAATTGAGATTTAACCAAATCCCAACAAGATCTCATAAAGGATTATTCCCACCAGATGTTCTTCATTGATTATAAATTCAAGCAAGAGGGGAAAAGGCCATCAGAAATACCACTTTTCTCTAACCAGGATTTGGAGGGGAGATCTTGGTAGATCAGGAAAAAACCCAGATCTTATAAGAAACTTGAATCGATCAAACACCATGAAACTTCCAAATCCAATGTATCATTGCATCAGAATAAATCCACCTAGCATTAAGAATGGGACATAATTCATGGCATTGATGTAGAATCGAGTAGAGATTACAGGAATCATACTAGGTCAAGGGATGTCCAAAAATCCACTCCCAATCTCACCAAAGGGGATCGATCATATCAATATTCATCTTAAAAATATCCTCATAGGGTATGAGCCCAACAATCTCCATCAAGATAGGCCGATATTTAGTAGACAATTAAAATTCCATAGCCACTAAACACTAGGTCTTCCAAGAATGAGAATTAGAATACCAAAGGTCTGTACGTAAGAAAATATTATTTCCTCTAAGACTCCTTGCCTGAAAATGAGGGAGGTTAGATATGCAACTACCATTCTTCTTTCAACTCCAAATTGGCCTCTTGTCCAAATCCTAACTTGATCTACTATTTTAGTAGACAAAGTTAGGATCTTTCTCTACCATTTTAGTAGACAAAGATATGATATTTAGTAGACAATGAAAACTCCCTAGCCACTAAATGTTATTTCTTCCAAGAAAGAAAATTGGAATACCAAAGGTATCTACATAAGAAAATCTTCATTCCTCTAAGCCTCCATCCTTGAAAATGAGGGAGGTTAGATATGAAAGTACCATTCTTCTTTCAAATCCAAATTGGCCTCTTGGCCAGATCCTAACTCGATCTACTATTTTACCACTTCCAGTGAACCAATACTGCCACACTCCTCTAAGATGTCCAAATACTCCTAAAGATGAAGGACCCTAAAATCTACAAACTATGAGAAGTAGAAATGATATCACATAAACTGAATTGTCCCTTTACTTTTCCAATATGATGGGATGAAATCGATTTATGCTCCATCAAAAACTACTAAGGGGATGAACCCTCCAAACACCTAACCACCCATTTAGTAGCCAAAATGTTTCCTTGGGTCACCACATCATTCATACCAAGGCCCTCATCATCCTTTAGCATGATGCAGACCACCCAATGGACCATGGGAATACCATGATCCCCACCATATTTTTCTCATAAGTAAGAGCACATAATAGATTCCAATCAGAAAAATCATGCCCTTCTTGGAAGCTATAAAGACACATAGTAGATGTGGGAGGCCTGAATAATCATTCCCACCACCTCTAGCTTAGAAATAAAGGGAAGATCCTTGCGCTTCCAAAAAAGAAACTTGTTCTAAAATATTATTAGATACCAATCCTACATAGAAACCGTCGAAAGGTCTACCCAAAATGGTATACCAAGATACTAAATAATAACCCTTGATGGACAAACCTCCAAGTAGATGGAAACCATGTGGGGAAATATTGAAGACCAACTAGCTAGTAGTTCATCTTGTGATAACTAACAATTGTCCCTAAAGCATCACAAAACATTTCAATACAATCCTTGGTGGTTGAGACCAACTTGTAATTAGTGAATACAAATAAAATACAGTCATTTAACAAATGAGTGTAAATCATCTCTCCTCCCCGGGGAGAGAAATACCTCTAAGATGAACCTGAAGACAAGATACCTCTAGTAGATATCTAAGAGCATAAATTGTCAAAACATATAGATAAGGGGCCAAAGGACACATTTGTCTGATAATCTTGTGGAGATGGATGCAGGGGGACAACACATTATTCACTGAAACAAAAGAAGAGACACATGTAAACAAGGTGTTAACCATACCAACATAGCATTGGCCAAACCCAAGACAAGTCATCATATTTGTTATAAATGTCCAATCAATACGATCATATGTGTTATAGAAATATTTTCCTCACCCCATGCAACTTTCTCAAAAGGCCTTTTCCATTTCCCTATGCAAACTGGAAGTCCCTTTTTTGCGATTCCCAGAGCTAAAAAACACATGTTTCCACATATACACGCCCTAACAGTTATACAATGTATGTTTTTAACCTGTGAAGTAAAGCAATCCATATATATTCTTAAGAAAAACATAATTTAATCAATGGCTCATACACACAGTACACAGAGATTTATACCAGAAACCCTCAACCGGGGAAAACCTTTCTTATATTCATTATATTGAATTTCACCATTCACCATACAATATATACAATTTTTTTAGGTATTCCGTAGATACCAAAACCCTAATCCCTTAATCCGACATTAATTTAGAAAACCGCTAAAAATAGCAAAATCCGCTAAAAATAGAAAAAAACACCCAAAAACAAAATAGAAAAAACCCAAAACTACTAGAGGGAACGTCAGACGTTGTTGTTGAATATGACGTGCCCACACACACACACATGAAAAGAATATAACACATACCCAACATACAACATGCAAATACACAAATTTCACCATTACAGACCACATACATTGGGTTTTGTGCCCAAAATTAAAAAATGGTGTCAGGTTTCCATGTCACGTCATGAGATCCATGATCCTTGACCTTCCATATACTCAAAGCGTTATGACTCGGCCCTTCAGTTCAATTTGAAGGCTATAAATGGGCCATATTCAAGTTGTGGAAGAGAGGGAAAGAATTCAACTTTGAGAGCAAAGTTACTCTGGAGAAATTATTCACTTCATATTGAGTCTGCATCCCTTTGTCCTTTTAAGTCTGAACACATTGTTTAGCCCCCAATATATTCCCTATTTGATGGAGAACCTCATTGTCTCTCTTATATGAATTTTCCTTTGGTGGAGGATTGAAGTGGTGGAGGCCTAGCTGGAAGAAACTTAGTTTCTTGGTTCCGATATTTGACGACACAGAAGTTTGTCATTCATATACTTTTGTTGTTCATATTTTAATAGAAATACTCTTTTCTCATCCAATTAATGTCTTGCAAATATTTGAATTGTTATTCCATGGGCATATTTGTTATGAATATTGATGGATTTTTCTATTATATGTGCTAACTTTATATATTATCACCATATTCTTGCATATCTGGGTTGTTGAGGACAAGTTGTAGGTGTATAGATTTGAGTCAAGTGCTCAATGGTGGACTTCATCGAATGTCTAGATGAGGTAGGCTCTTTATCTTGTCTTGTTAGCATGTTTGTTTATATAGAATATTTGAGATTAGAGTGGATTTTTGTGGTCATTTCCATCTATTGTGGTTTACCCCGTGCCATAGATTTATTTTCCTTGTAACATAATTGGTGACCATACTGGGGATATAATCTTCTTTTTGTGGTTTGGAGTGTTTTTCTCCTTTGATTGCTCTCGGTTATCTTGAGGTTTTTGTCGTCTGATTTCTTGACAACCTCTGTTCATTTTTAGTCTGTGTTTCTTGGCCTTATCCTTAACCTAGCAGTGTTTTAATAAATATACATGGGTTTTCCCTTGACATATGCGTACATATGTGAGTTGTCGTTCTATAGGGGGCGTACATACACGGTGTTCTCCTGAAAATTTGCATACATCATCATTTTTTGCTTGATTGTTGAGTTTGATTTTTTTTGGGTAAGTGTTGATGGTTGTTGAGTCTTCTTAGGTCTCTGTCAAAACTGTTAAGTTCCTTCAGAGTGATAGGAAACCTTTTGTTGGTTGAATTTTCAAGAGGTTTTTTCTTTCTCATCATCTTTTTCATTGGTTGTCCTTGCATCTTGGGTTGGGTGTTTGCTTCTTGATATCCTGCTTGGTTTGTCTCTTTTTTCTTACAGTAGGGCCTATATATCAAGTTGTTGTTTAGTCCTTGCATTTTCATTTCTTTATATTGAAAATACAAAAAATATACATTTTTCATTATGGCAATTGATCTTTTGGGTTCTTATTATTGATCTTGATACATGAATGGAAAGATTGCATCTTATTTGAACTTGCATAATTGAATTGAAAATTTCACTTTGAAAAAAGCTTATCATTTGTTGAGAATTGAAGTTAGGAATTTGCATTATATTCATATTCATTTATTTTACTTGTTGAGTCATAACATCATTAGTTTCATGACCACATCTTTTGAGTAAACAAATCCACTAAAATTAATGCTGATAATTTTAAAATTGATTAGAAACAATTTTATTTTCCAGGGTGCACAAACTAGCTTGATATTTAAATCCTTGGGATTTGACTTTGTGAGTAAACTTCTCCAAGGATATTAAACTCAACATATGTGTTTGACTAAGGGAGTGGTGAAATCCATTGTATAATTGGTGATGTTAGGAGGCTCCACTCACACTGGACTTAAGCACGAGGTCATGTGAAGTTGGTTAAGGATATATCCCCCAAATACCTTCTTAGCATCAGATATATTTGTGGGGATCTATTCGTATATGGGGGTATTGCTAGTACCTTTACCTCTGTGAGAGGCAGTTATGTTGAGATTTCTTTCTTTTCTACCCTACCCATACGGTAGACCTGACTTACGACTGTTCTCATATGCATTGGTTGTATAGTGGTGGCTTAGTTTCTTGACATAGGTAGCCACATAGGTTACTTGCAAGGGTTATTCTGTAGGTACCATGAGTCATATAAGGGTCGGACAACACACAAACTTTATGGAGGATTACCTCTCCTGGGGGATCTGAATGACTACACTGTTAATCCCACAAGAACCCTTATAATTGATTTTGATACCTCTGATATTTTGAACGGAATCTCAGGCCCCTCTTGGGTGAGGCATACCTACTTTAGGGAGGGAGGCCCATTTCAGCCACTCTATCATGTTTGTGTGGAGATTGGCCTTTTTGTTTATTTTGGTGTGCTCTTTGATTATTAGTTGGACTTAGGATTTTGTATTGCATCATTGTTACCCATAATTTTGGTCGTCATGATGATGTATTGATGATGGTGTACTCAGTCTCTTCATAAGAACTTTCTCCTGAGAAAAGTTACTTTCATCTCTTCCCAGAAAACTCATTTCTGAAGAAGGTTCGTAGGTTGCTAGTATATTTGGGTGTGAGAATGCATGATTCTCGCAGGCTGCTTTAAGCCAGGGTGTGAACTTCTCGCATTGTGTTGAACTGCTAGGGTGTGAACTCTTCCTAAAGCATGGCAAAAGATGAATTCTCAATGTTTCTAGAGGGGAATCTTCTAGAAGGATGGGTTGGCATTCGAATGGTTATCCTAGTACTGGAAACCCTGATATTTTGGGATCATTCCTATCCAAGTAACTAATTCATTCTCTCCTATATATTGAGGGAATTCTCATGGAAAAGGTTAAGCAATATTCATTGGAGAATTGGTGAAAGAATTGTGTGAAGGACTTAGTTGAACAATAGCTTGGAGACTCTAGCAAGTCTATCAAAAGGATTTGATATTCTTCATACAAGGATTGAGCAAGTGTGTGTGTCGGAGCCAAGATCCATCAAAAGGAAGTTTGCGACATCAAGGCTCAGGTTGTAATCTTTACTTTCCATTAATATGATACAGTGGCATGTCCCTTTCCCATAAGGCTATTTCCACTTTATTGTGTAATTCCTTGATCATACACATAGGTTGACCGTTGAATATATTGTGATATCTTCACTTTGGTTGGTTTGTGTTGTCTTGGTCTTGACTTCACGAGAGCATCAGAGTGAAGCAGGAGCAACAAAGACCCTAGGAAGCGATAATAAGGTATGTTACTTGTTCATTCTTCCTAGTTAATTCAATTGTCAAAACTTAGGGAAAGAGTCATGTCCTGTCCTATTTTGTTCTAGATCCAGGTGGATCTAGGGAGATTAGTTAGTGTCTTCACCTACCGATTAGTCTGATAACAAAATTGGCGACTCCACTGGGGAACAATCCTATTTTCTTTGTGGATTTTGGTGTTTTTCTGTGGCCATTTGCTCTGGTTTTACTTTTCTCCTTTCCTATCAATCTCTGAGTCTTCAGGATATCATGATAGACCCTCTAGGTCCAGAGGCCTTTTCAAATTTTACTTCATTTTCCAAAATTTTGACTATGTTCAGACATTCTCGCACTGCACTTAACTCCAGCCTGCGAGAATTGGTAGGGTTCGCATTCTACCTTTAGGATTCAGTGTGAGGTTCTCGCACCTTGCTCAAAGGTCACCTGCGAGAATGCCTAATTCTCGCATTGTGTAGTATTGCTAGCCTGCGAACTCAATTTTTCAAAAAATTCGATTTGATTTTTGGCATCTTCAACTGCCAAGATCAGTTTAGTTGCCTCATAAGAGTTTCTTGGACCATTGATTGATGTCTTTCTTGTCTTCGTTTGCGTGCATGAACAATCTTAGGATTTCAAGGCTCTTCTTGTCACTTTTGTCTTGACTTTCGTTTCTTGACTTTTCTTGGCAACACCATACTCTCTGATTTCAGAATCTGAGTGTGTTTGATTAGTTAAGGACCGGTGATCGGTTGAAAGTTGAGTTTCTTGGTCTTTATCATTTGCTTTGTTTGAAAGATCATTGTTCTTATGCACTTGAAAAGACTATATTGGTTTTCTCTTTATTTTTGTTTTCATTGAAAGAGTGATTTGCGTTTTTATCATTGTTTGTTCTTTGGTTTTTGATTTTCTGTACTCTCATTGGCATAGTGAGGGTCCTTTTTGAAAAGTGAACAAAAGTTTTTCTTTCAAAAAATATTTTCTTCTTCGAAAACATTGAAAATCGATTGTTGAAGTTATTGAAAAAGACACAATAGAGAATTGTTTTTGATGCGTGATTTGTTGCATTTGGAAATTTTGCATTGTAGTTCAAGGTTGATCTGGAAAACTTTCTCTCTCTCCCATACATAGGATTCATTGAACGAAAAGTGATACATTTCATTCTCATCCTTGCATTGTTGGGTCAGAGTCATACAACATAAGTTTCACCTCTGTTTCCTTTGAGTAAACAACAACTCTTAATAACACTGCGTAATCATAAAATTTATCTAGTAACTCTTTTCTAGGGCTCTATTACACCAAAATTTAGCTAGGCTAGCGCTTTGGAGTAGGAAGAGAGATACACTCTCCAAAAGCTCAAAACACACAATAGCATCTTGTGTTAGGGAGTGTTAAATTCCATTTGCAACATCTTGTCCTAGGAAGCCCTTCTCACACAAGGGTCAAGCACGAGGTCGCATTGATATTAGCAGAGTTACTCACCCTGCTTTGTTGGTATGAGTGTAGAGATTTCACGTATTACGAGGATCACTCGAAGGTATACCCACAATGATGAGTGGAATCCTTTTAAGTTGATTGCGGGCTAGATACCCTGCCCTTGCATGTGGATCGGACTGTCAACTGTTCCCCTAGGCTTTATTGTTGTTGGTGGTGACCTTAGTGGCCTATATTTTGAGTTTCTTACCCGAGGTGACTGTGGAGGGGAAAGTCTTCACGGTACCTGGAATTGACGTTGACCATACTCACTCGGGCTCCTTGGAAGGTATACCCATGATTATGTGTGGGAGCTTGCACCAGGGTGTAAGTCCGTTAAGCAGGTCGTCAACGTAACTTTTCCACCCTAGCCCCGCCCCTTCTCGTCTCGTTGTTGAAACGTTGGATTTCATCACCAACTAGTGGCTTCGAAATTAGAAGGTTTTGTTTGCTTGGTGTTGTTTCCTAGATTTTGTTTACTAGCGCGTGTTGTTTGTTTCTCGAAGTTGAACATAGGACTTTCTTCATAAAGTTTGTCACTCGTTTACAATATCTCCTCCATGTCATTCATGTAGAATGCAGGGTTTATCTCCAGAGCATCTGGAAGGTTCTCAACCCTTGCCTACAAGTACACTTGAGGGATCTCCTCAGCAAGGTGAAGTCACAGTTGTTACCACACCACAAGTGGAACGAACTGACTCTCTAGAACGTTTTAGAATTACTAATACTCGAGAGGACTTTCGACATCACCCTGATTCCGAGCGACCTTTCATGCAATTGAATTCTTCCGAAGAATTAGTTGTTACATCTTCTGGATCACCAATTGGACCCTTTCCCGGTATAGAAGGCCAAGATATTTTTTGGTACAGGTGTTTTCAGATGAGACCTTTTTGGTCCAGGTTCACCTGTGATTTCTAAAATTAATCCTCCTGTGATTTTCGAAATCTCTATTTTAGAGACAGTACCATTGACTACGGCTTATCACTTTACCGTCCCTGCCGAAATGGCCCATCTTTCAGCTACTACGAGTGTTCCAACCGGTTTCACTGCGGTTAGTATTGCTCCTATAAACACACCGCGAACGCCCAATGTCAATCCGACACTACCACCTAGATACTGTGCGTTGAATGCTTCCATTCCTACTCCTATGCAAACTCCATCCGGCTCTCCTGGTGGTCCTTCTTCTTCTGGGCACTTTCTTCCCAGTTTTGTTCCAACACTCCCTCAATTTCCTTTTGGAGGACCTTCTTCATCCTCTACTAGAAATCCTAATCCTAGTGGTGCTATTGCATCAGTCACTCCAACTTATCAATTTCTGGTTAGTGGACAATATCATCAAGGTAGTATAACTCAACCCCCTCTCAGTTGGAAAAACCCAATTGGAACACCACCTTCGATGGGAGGTACAACTCCACCTTATGGGAAAAACATACCTTCGTCCTTGGCTCAGTATTGGAATCAGTTGATACAAAATCCTTCTTAATCGACTGGGGGGTAGCAGTTTCCAGTTGCGTCAGTAACACCCCCTAGCATGGGCCAACCATATCCAGGTTCATTTAATCCCATTTGGGGGACGACTGCTCAAACTCAAGCCCCTATTCCAGGGTATAATCCGATGAGTTACTATCATGTCCAACCACCACCGAATATGCTTGGATCTTCACATTATATGCAGACTGCTTATGGTCCTATTGGTTTCTTGACAGGGTTTCCTCCCCAAAGCCACCAATACCCATAGGTGAATCGACAGTTACCCTTTCTCGCCACTTTGGATTTGCCAAATTTGTCAAGGATTTTAAATGATCCTATTAGTCACTCTCCCCAATGGCCTGTTATCCCAACCAAGATTCCATCGGACATTCCTAAATTCGATGGCAAAGTGGGAGAGGACCCAAACAATCACGTTATGAATTTTCACCTATGGTGTTCATCCAACTCATTGATGGATGACTCTATTCGTTTACGTCTTTTTCAACCAACCCTTATCGGTTCTGCTATGAAGTGGTATATTGAATTGCCACAAGGTTTCTTCTCAGATTTCAACACCCTAGCTATGGCTTTCCTTATGCATTACCAGTTACCGATATGTTATTACACGAGGACCGAGATTTTGACTTCCTTCAAACAGACTAAAGGCACTCATATCTCTGATCACATCCATGAGTGGCGAAGGCGACGACGTCTCATTAAACTTGAGCTCCCCGATTAGTTACTGGAAGAATGGTTTACAAAATCATTTGTGAATGAAATCGGTAAGGACATTTCCATCGGTGGCGTGGTCACGGAAGAGTAGTCTATAAGTCGTGCTCAATATCTTGATCTCGTTTATTCACAAATGGGAACACTTTACGATTTTCTACCTGAATTACCTCGTCCTAATACTTCCAGCACTTCAACTACTCCAGTTGCCTCGCATGCAGCTAACGGTGTGATTGGTACTGCCCAAGCCCAATCACATTCCGCTTCAAGCACAAACCCTAAATCTGCTTCTTCTAATGTTCAAAATGATCCATCTCCTGCCACTCCCACTGGTAAGACTTCTGAGGTAAATGCAGTTCAATCTACCCTAGCCGGTAAAAAGAAATCTAAAAAGGGAAGAGGCAAGAATAAGGAGGGCAAAAATAATTCTCAAGCAAATCAAACTAAAACTACTCCTATTGACGATCGGGATAAGCGCAAACCACAATACCCTTGCCTTATATGTGGTGCTGATCACTACATGAAGGATTGTCCATGACGTGCCGAAAGGATTGTCCATGACGTGTCGAGGTCACTAAGTTCCTTCAAGGAGCTCCAAAACCACCTACACCGACTGTCTTGTCCCAACCCTTCCCGTCTCAACAACAGGCTCAGTTGGTCATCCATGACCAACCCTCATCTTCTACCACATCATATGTTTTGATGTGTACTGGTGATTCTAAGCAGAATAACGTTGCACTCACAACTTGAGCCAAATATTATTCTCCCTCTAAGGAGAAGGTTGACGATTTACCCCCTTCCTTGGTACAACCCTCTCCCATGACTCCACCTACCAACGATCCTCATCATCTTGAACGACCGAGCCTCGACATAGTTCTGTGACCCCCCTAAGGGTGTCGTTCGGAAATCGGCTTTCAATCCTCATGCTCGTGCGGCCCATAAATACAACATTGTTGAAGATCTGGCCCAAGCACCTTCTGCGATGTCAGCCCTTGAAGTCCTTCAAACTTGTCCCACACAATGGAAGGCACTGTTGAAAGATATCAGTGGAATTGACCCGATGGATACAAATTTAATAATATTTGACTTGGAAGATCACATTCCAAGGTTACCCCCTCAACTTGCATTCCAAATCCAAGTTGTTGTCTCTGACAAGAACATTTTCCGAACCGTTATCAACGAGGGTGCCTCGACGTGTGTCATGTCTTTTGCTTGCTGGAAATCCATTGGCTCTCCTTCTTTGAATGAATCACAAAACACTCTTAAAGCCTTTAATGGCTCTAGTTTTAAGCACTACAGTGTTCTTCCTTCATTGCCCATCACGTTAGAAGGTAAGACGTTCCAAGTTGAAGTGGAAGTCTTTGACACTCCTGTTGATTATAATCTTCTGCTTGGCTACAGCTGGATCGATTCCATGTGCATCGTTGTGTCGACACTTTTCCGTGTAGTACGTTTCCCTCATCAAGGAAAGGTTGTTACCGTCGACCAACTTGCCTTCTTCAATTCTGATACCCGTACTGGCAATGTACCATTTATTGCTAAAACCCCACCGGGTTATGAGAACATCGATGTAGGCCTTCTGATCTGAAAATATAAGGCTGACTTGTAATGCTATGCAATCACCCTCTACTTCCTTAAAATAAACTTTACAGGACCTTGCTTCATGTGTTAAAATATGCAAGATGATTTATGGGTTAAGTTCATGCTTCTTCTTTTCAATGTTCATGTGTGAGGAAATGTTCTTTTAACAGGTTAAATATGTACTTAAAAAAAATACACAGCAACATCACTTGCAACAAATAACCCATCAAACTCACAACAATAACAAGATGATAAAGGAGTTCACCCCTCTTCTGGGCTACATCTCCTTGAGCCTCCTTCAATGGACTAGGCTCTTTGGGATTAGTTTGTCAAATATTTTTTTACAAGCTCTTGCTCAACTCTAATGGAAATACTAATTGTACCATTGGGTTCAGAATATATAAAAACCCCAAAAATGACTAATAAAACTCTGAAAACGGATCATGGCTCATTTGGGCATGACCTCTTCTACATGTGGCCTTAAGCTTCCTTGAGCTTCTCTTTGGAAAAAAACACATGTAAAAGTCCTCAAATGGATCTGAAACCTATCCCAAAATGTTCAGAGCATAATAAATAGCCAAAAATGATTATTCATTCACAGGAAATAAACATAGGCTCATCTGAGCAAGACCTCAAATAATGAGGGCTTCAAGCTCCCTGGAGCTTCCTGAAACTTCAATGGTTAAAAACCTACAAAAGAATTCTTAAAATGGCTGTGAAAAAAGTGTGAATGGATTCAGAACGTCCAAAAACCCCTAGCTGGGCTTTTACAACACCTCATTTGGCCAAAAAATGAAGAAGATAGGCCTCCTGCCATTTTCTCCCTCCAAGCTTGTTGTCTCTCGTTCGCCAAAACACACCTGTGTGTGAGTAACCTGGCTTCTAGGTGTTTCCTGTGCCTAAACCTAGCACCCACTCACATCTCCACAAAATGCACCAATTTGTCGAACCGTTAACGGAATTAGAGCCCCCAAAGTCGAAGGTGTTGGGCGCATGGGGGGCATATGGCCACGTCCCAGTGCAAAATTAGGCACCCGTTCCAAGGTTAAACCTGGGCGTGACATGTGGCGGCACATAAAACTTAACCATTTGGAAAAAACCGTGCGCAAACCTCCGTATAGAAAAGGGTCACCTAGGCGCGTATAAAACCGGGGGCTCCGTTTACAAGGCAAATGGCTAAATGACAAGTGGCAGGCGCATAACTCCACCGTTTTAACACAAACCAAAACCCCGCCATTTTTATGGTGCATAGTCCATATGTAATTGCAAACATTGGTTTGGAACCAAATCCCGTGGTAAACAACCACCCTAATTTCAGACTGCTTGTAACCCCGTCATAAAATGGAAACCGAATGATATCAACCAAATGGAAATGTAACCGGAGTATGGAATCTCGTTAATGCAATGTAATGTGGAATGTAACAAAACCATAACATGGTAAGGTTCCCACGCAACATCTCTGTGTATCGTGGTTGCATGGGTATGCGCACAAAACTAAGGGTTGGGGCTAAGCCCCAGCCCGGACCCCCGTGCCAACATACAACATAGTCAAACTTAAATATATAAGAACGCATATATATATTAAGAACTAATGTGTGGCGCGCCGGTCGGGCGGCCTTTGCCAAAGATTTCAATGGTGGAGGTCTGAGGTTCGATTCCGGTGGACTTAATAAAATTTTGAACAAACAACCAATGCCATGGTGCCACGTGGTAGCCCACGACTGGGCCACGTGGCACCTCATAGTTTTCCAAAACCATGCCACGTGTCACAACACGATTTGTCCAACTGTCATCCAATATGAAATGGCCACATCATTTCTTCCACATCACCTCTGCCATGTCAGCGTACAGTCATGCCACGTCAGCATCCATATGGACTGTATGGACTGCATAGTCAGCGTCCTTTTTTTACCTGTTTGGCGATTTGAACAGATTGTGATATCTCTCGCTCCCGATGTCCGTTTGAGACAAAACGAGTTGTGTTGGGTTTGTGATGACGAGGGCTATGCTCTTGTTTTTTTTGAGGCAATTCCAAGAACATTGATTTTTGAGCTAAAATTTGACCCCTGGTCCAGATTTTGATCACCTTCTAAAGGACTCCTCGTTAATGGGTACTTTCCCCATTCCACTGCCCAATGTTCCACACTCATCTATTGCTTCTATCAACATGATCTCCACTTCGCTTCCTGTGTCTCATGACCCTTGGATAGTCCCTGACCCTAGATATCATCTTCGTTTCGGTGCCGCGATGCCGTTAAGTCCCGTTGAATCCGCCTATCAGGCCATTCAATTGGCAACACCTTCTACCCCCTCTCTTGATGAGTTGTCTCCCGATCCTTTTCATGTTATTTTTCCCACTGACAAGATGATCATGTCCGTCATGGAGGACACCCCTTGGGATGATGGGCATCATCGTTCCATCCTCTTTCTGGAGCAACATACTCTTGAGAATTACCAATGGATTTCGAATTCGTCGACAGTTGTCATCATCTCGACCGTTCCTGAATCTACACACGATGGTTTTATCATTTCACGTCAAGGGATCTGAGTAGATCCTTTGAAGGTTGAGGTGATCCTTGATCTCCCTCCTCCTTCTACATTGTGCCAGTTACAAAGTTTGCAGGGGAAAGAAAATTTTCTTAGTCGTTTTATCCCAAATTACGTCGAGATAACTCGTGGATTTACGCGGCTATTAAAAAACGATTCAGAGTTTGTCTGGGATACCATTGCCAACAATGTTTTTGAAGCTTTGAAGTTATCCTTGACACAATATCCGCTTCTCTTCCCCCCCAATTACAGTTGTGATTATTTCCTTTACCTTGCTGCCTCGGATTACACCATTGGCATGGTTCTCGTCCAAGAGGATGATGCTCACGACGAACATTTTATTTACTACTTGAGTTTAAGTCTCACGCCGACTAAAATCAAGTATCAACATGTCAAAAAACTGGCCATGGCTACCGTCCAAGCCGTCCAACGCTTCCGGCACTATATCCTCTCACGCAAGACTACGATGATTTCTCATTGCAACCCTGTGCAACACATTCTGACACGTCAACTGCTAGGGGGAAAATACTCCAAATGGATTGTGATACTCCAGGAGTTTGACTTGGAATTCGAACACGCCAAGTCTAAGAAGTCTTTAGTTTTTGCTGAGTTGATATGTGATTTTCCCCATTCTGCAACGAAAAATGTAGCAGTAGATTCATTACTCGATGAATCTCTTTTCTTTATTATCACTGATGATCTTTGGTATGGGGATATCATTATATATCTCCAAACCCAGAGTTTCTGGCCAACTTTGTCCAGTACTGAACGACGTCGAATATGCTATCAAGCTCGTCAATAGATTATCCTCGAGGATACTCTTTATCGTTGGGGGATTGACTCTGTTTTTTGACATTGTCTAACGTTCGATGAAGCTGAGACAGCTCTGCATGACTGCCATTATGGGACATGTGGTGGTCATATGTCTGGGTATGCTACTGCCCAGAAGATCTTACGCGCAGGGTAATTTTGGCCTTCTTTGTTTAATGACTACATTATCGTCGTTTAGAAATGCCATTCCTGCCAGACCTATAATCAGAAGATTCGGTCACATCCTTCTCCTCTTCACCCTGTGGTCTCAGTTGGTCCCTTTGCGAAATGGGGCATCAATTTCATGACATGTCACTCTCACTCGGTCGGGGGGCATGGTTACATCACTGTATTCGTTGATTACTTTACGAAATGGGTCGAGGCGATGTTGACATTCGACAACACTGGAAAGATTGCAGCATTGTTTCTTTTTAATAACGTCATAGCTCGTTTTTGGTGTTCCCCAAGCTATCGTCACTGATCACGGTAGCCACTTTAGGAATTTTATGATGTCCAAACTTACTGAAAAGTTGGGTCTTCGCCATGATAACTCAACGCCCTATTATCCACAAGCCAATGGATAAGTCGAAGCGATTAACAAAGTTCTCATCACTATGCTTCGATGAATGATAGGGATTCATAAAACAAGTTGGCACACAATGTTGTTTTCGGCATTGTGGGCGTACCAGACATCTGTCAAGTCCGCTACTGGGTTTACACCTTTTTGATTAGTCTATGGTATGGAAGCCATTCTCCCTATTGAATGCGAGATACCTTCTTTAAAACTAGTTGTTGAACTCCTACCCAACACCTCCGCTGAGGAGGAACGTCTATTATATCTTATGCGATTATATGAAACTCGACGTGATGCCAACCTAGTCATAGAAGCTCATAAAAAGCGTGTCAAGGCCCAATACGACAAGCATGTCAAGCCTCGCATTTTTTCCAAAGGTGATCTTGTTCTTCTCTATGAACATGATCGAGATATGTTAGGAGCTGGGAAATTCAAACCCATGTTGCGAGGTCCTTATATCGTTCAACAAGTTTTGGAAAAAGGAGCTTATGAGTTAATAGATTACGATGGTATCCCTTTGAGTGAGCCCAGGAATGGATTGTACTTGAAGAAGTACTATGCATAAAATCATATGTGCACTAGTACTTGTATTTTATTGTATAATACGTTTTGTGTGTTACTATAGCTTGCTTTTGTCTTTTTTTGGTCTCTGCCCTTATGTGACATTGTGTTTGATTTCCAGATGTCGGAGTCTTCGCTACCCTATATTGACTTCGCTGATGGCGCTAGCCATAGTACTCAAAACCTTGTTTTTGCTGCGTGGGTAATTTACGCCCCTAAAAACGAACTTGTCTCCTTACGAGGGGTGTGCCTCGGCCGTGCGACCAACAACATTGCAGAGTATAACACCGTTATTGAATTATTGGTTGATACTATCTCGCTTGGAATTCGTCGCTTGGTTGTGTGACTTGATTCGCAGCTTGTAGTACTACAATTAAGTAATGTCTACTCTATTCGAAGTCCTACTTTGTTACGGGTGTATTTGCGAATTCGCCTCTTGGAACGTTATTTTGATCACATTGAATATCAACATATTCCTAGATGTCTAAATACATTAATATATGCATTGGCTACTTATGTATTGGACAGACATTTGAATCATTTATAAATCAATTACATCAATATTCACACAATATAAGATAAACCGGTAGGATCCGTCTGTATATATAACGATCAAAAGAGTTTTTTACAAGAAATTCGTCCGAAGACCAAAATGTCAAAATCTGAAGCTCATAGCTTCTATAAAGTGACATCATGGATGACGTTCACGGTAGCACACGACTGCCCGAGCAACCCTACGGAGCAGTCGACTCATGGATGCTGATACTCCTATAGTATGACGTTGATCACGTCGTGGAACCTCTTCCAGAGTCATGTCTGGAATATCTGTAGTCAGGCCCTCTAGATTCTATTCCACCACTTGATAATCCTCAACATATTGTGGCGTTGCCGCTACCTCTCCTCGCCGCTGGATGGGAGAAGTGCTAGGAGGTCTGTAAGGTCCAACATCTATGTTATCAACAAACGATTTTGTATTAGTCTTTGGACGAGCATATAAAACAAAAACATTTGAATATGATAAAAATTCACAAAAACATTTAAAAAGAAAGATGTGTGTGATTCTTACCAAGGTCCCCCCACTGAGCATCCTCTGGCAGTACTAAGTCCGGATCTCCTCGAAAATCCAACCCGGCATAAGCATAGTCGTCAACCATCAAAAGCTATGGTTGAACCCATTCAAAGAAAGTATCATCATACTTGATGATCAGTCCTACTACGTGTCAGGCCATGAGCTGACACCATCTCAACATCCTTGGATCCCTGGGACCCGGTATATTCCACTCAATATGCAACCTTAGTAATGGGACCCGCTCAAGGAAGAAGGATACCAACAAAGATCCGTACCCGAATTGCTTCAGGTCACCTCGTCTGCATTTGGTCAACTACTATTTTATACTGCGAAGCACAACATCTGCCCAGTTGAACACCCGAGGCTCAGTACACTCAATAGCATACTGGAAGTAACTCTGTAACGCCATGTGAGGAGAAGAACTCCCAACCATCCGAGCTATGGTGAATAGGATAGTACGGAGGGTCAAATCTCGTACCCCCCAAATTGCTACTTTTCCTTTCTTTCTCTCAACCTCAGGAATGCAGTATAGACGGTAGTACTCACTCATTTGCATCCCACCACCTCTACTACTAGTCAAACTCACATAGTACCCTCGCCGGGACAATCCAGTCAAAAATTAAATGTCCTCAATGTCTAAGGACAGTGTGTGGACCCCCACATGAAATACCTGCTGATCAGGGTCCCACATACGCACCAGGTACTCTAATAGTCTGACTTGGGCCCTCATGCCTGAGATGCAAAAGTACTTCAGGAGTCCACAATCTATCAAAGAAGCAATAGTAGGTGGATGATTTTTGGCCATTGCATTGTCTTCTTCGTGCTCTCTTTCACACCATTCAAGCACCATTTTGATGGCCAATTATCTGCATAAGAGGCGCAATAAGAAGATTAGCAACTTTTTTCATGATTTGGTTCTTGTTCCTTGGCTAAATTTTAAAAAAAAATTTGATCTTTGTGGTTCTCGCAGGTGCCTTGTGTGCACAGTACAAGAACCTCACAGGCTGCCTTAGGCTCACCTACGAGAATGCCTCATTCTCGTAGGTCCCGTGTAGCCTGCCTGCGAGAATGCCAGCGCGCAAGTAAGGCTCCAAAAATCAACTTAAAAATGAAATTTTAACCAATGAAATTGCAAAATTAAACCATGAAAGTGTTAAGGACTAAGAGCCTACCTTACTGTCCCTGACGGCTTGCTGAATGGACAATCGTAGCTCCCGCAAACTGATGTCGAACTCTAAGGGTAAAAGAGGGGTTTTTTGGAGCTCAAATAGTGGATAGGTAAAAATGATGTGGTAAAAAGAGTATTTACTCCTTTTTATTTACTTTTACTATGTCATTTGGTTTTTTATGATTATTTATCTATTAAACCCTAATTCCTAATGTCATTTTGAGTGAACCTTTTGCAGGCGTAATGATTTCGATGATCAAAAATAGGGATACGGACATGTTTTTCTTTGTCATCGCGTGTTTTGATTGTTTTTTATGGTTTTTATATAAAAACCTCGAGCGTGGTATTTGTCCGTTCTTGCGCTCGAAAATATATGAGAACACGATCGAGCATACTTTTATCACTTTTTCAGGCTCAACAAGGTTATACGAAAAAGGAATCCCCCTGGAGTCTTCTTTAATCTCTTTTCAGACTCTCTAAACATGAAAAGATCACCGAGTGACCTTGCTATTTTCACGCTCGATAAAGTATTTGAAGTAAGCATCCGGTGAGTGATAATTTATCTCTTTTTCGGTCTCTTCCAAACTATTTTACGAAAAAGGAACTGAGAGAGTTCTCTTTTAAGTGTTTTTCCAGACTCTATAATCATGAAAAACCTTCGAGTTTTCTATCTCTGGACTCGTTAAACAAACATCGACAGACCCGAAATGGGACCGAACCACTCCTTCTTAGGGTTTGTTAAACATACTCTGAGGGACTCGTCCGAAGGATGAGCTTACATCAACAAGCATATGTTATCCTCCTAAAGCTTGCGTAAAAATAAAGAGGTACTCGCCAAAAATGGTAGGGGAAAATTTTGGAAAGGGATATGTTTTCATCTTCGTATTGATTGGCAGTAAGTGTCGCTCTTGAAAATGACACCCCCTATTCATCATTTGAAGTCGGTTTGGGAAATCCATTTGTCTCTGATTCGATTTGCTACAAGGTCATTCCCTGTGTCATCTTTGAGTCAATGTTGCCAAATCATTGGTCATGTCGTTCATATGTTCAAGAGAAGTCCATATGAAACCTATATTGAGTCGGCCATCTACAGTTATCCATTCTCTCAGTGTCGGCCTTCCCTATGTCCAGTCCAATTCACATCATACTCTGTTTCACCTTCAAAATCTGTTACTTATTTTGTGTCATTGATGGGGGATCCATCAAGGCCCTCCTGTGACGAGTTTTGTTCCATCGACTTCAGCTCATTATTCGGAATCAAGACTTAGAAATTATTTGGTACCTTGGAGCTTGCATGCCTCAATGGCAGGTTTCCTCACTTTTAACAGTGGGTTTACATCATTGACCCCTGATTGAAAGATTCCATCGGATGTTCCACTTCAACTCATTCATTCACACTCGATGGATTGTACTAGGGTACCTTGGGAGTCATTGACATCAATGGTGATTTCCCTCGCACTTGTTAACGGTTTCATCAATGACCGGTAATCAAGTGGTTTCTGCCATGTTCGACTTCAGCACATGTAATCACATGGTTAGATTCATACTTTGGGTGATGAGATTGAAGACCCTGGATGTCATCTCTTTTGATCCAGGTTTCAATGGAGTATGTATAATTTGCAACACATAGATCCACTGTGTATGTCTCGTGGCTATGTCGTCTTAATTTGAAATTTCTCGCATAGATCCACAGTGTATTCCTGGTGGCTATGCTATATTTTGACAGCATGAATCCACAGTATATGATTGGTGGCCATGCCCTAGGTATACAATTGTCATCAGTCTATAATCTGAGTATGGGAATGCCTACCTCAAAATTGGTATATATGATATTCTGCATATGCTTCGTTGTTTGCAGGTTTCCAACACACACATGCAGCTTACAAAGTCTTTCGGCTGTCACTGGTTCCAACCTCATACTTTGGGGGGCATTCTGTTACCCATAATTTTGGTCATCATGATGATGTATTGATGATGGTGTACTCAGGATCTTCATAAGAACTTTCTCTTGAGAAAAGTTACTTTCATCTCTTCCCAAAAAACTCATTTTTGAAGAAGGTTTGCAGGCTGCTAGTATATTTGGGTGTGAGAATGCCTTATTCTCGCAGGCTGCCTTAAGCCAGGGTGCGAACTTCTCGCACTGTGTTGAACTTCTAGTGTGCGAACTCTTCCTAAAGCATGGAAAAAGATGAATTCTCGATGTTTCTAGAAGGGAATCTTCTAGAAGGATGGGTTGGCATTCGAATGGTTATCCTAGTACAGGATTCCCTGATATTTTGGGATCATTCTTATCCAAGTAACTAATTCATTCTCTCCTATATATTGAGGGAATTCTCATGGAAAAGGTTAAGCAAGATTCATTGGAGAATTGGTGAAAGAATTGTGTGAAGGACTTAGTTGAACAACAGCTTGGAGACTCTAGCAAATCTATCAGGAGGATTTGATCTTCTTCATACAAGGATTGAGCAAGTGTGTGTGTCGGAGCCAAGAGCCATCGAAAGGAAGTTTGCGACATCAAGGCTCAGGTTGTAATCTTTACTTTCCATTAATATGATACAGTGGCATGTCCCTTTCTCATAAAGCTATTTCCACTTTATTGTGTAATTCCTTGATCATACACATAGGTTGATTGTTGAATATATTGTGCTATCTTCACTTTGGTTGGTTTTTGTTGTCTTGGTCTTGACTTCACGAGAGCATCAGAGCGAAGCAGGAGCAACAAAGACCCTAGGAAGCGATAATAAGGTATGTTACTTGTTCATTCTTCCTAGTTAATTCAATTGTCAAAACTTAGGGAAAGAGTCATGTCCTGTCCTGTTTCGTTCTAGATCCAGGTGGATCTAGGGAGATCAGTTAGTGTCCGCACCTACCGATTAGTTTGATAACAATTGTGAGTTTCCATTGCTATGGTTAGTGGAGCCCCGATGACTCCCTTAGTTAGTGCTACTCAGCCCATGGTCTTTTCTCTTTCCATGGGGACGAATCCTTTTGTATTTCTGAGTGGTACACCGAATCATGATACTCAGCCAATACCTTGGGACTCTAATATTTTTTTCTCATGGTATGCTAGACATGTATTCGCACTTTCCATCCTCTGTCTCATCACCTTATGTGAATCCTAGTTTTGGGTCTGGAGGCATTATGCCTCCTTATTCTCCCTTTTCGTTTGGTGGGAGTCATATCCCCCAACCAACTCTTATGGTAGGAGGTTGGAATCTTCCTTCCTACGGATCCAATCCTAGCTTCACATTTCTAGGAGAAAGTGCTCAAATGGGTGGTCATTCTACTTATTACATTATGTCCATATATCCTTCTTCCGCTATGTTGGTTCCTACGAACGATTTTCCCATGGCAGAACTCCATCTGTCCTCTGTTGTTTCATCTGGGAGTCAATTTTATAGTATGGGAAACCCCCTTCATGAAGTTGCTTCATCTGGGGGAAACATATATCCTCACGTGAGTAACCCTTGTCACACCACTTTCTCTTTGCAAGCGGCTTCCTCGGTGACGATGCCCTTACAACCCTTTATGAATTAGTTTGGAGGAGGATAATTTCCTGCCAGATAGGGCCATGGTGTATACCAGAACCCTTCCTAGCCTACAAATTCTCAAAACCAGTATTTCTTGGAATCTTGGTCTCAAATGTCACAACCAACCACTACAAGTCATGGCGGGGGCACAAGTCTAGTCAGTGAAAGTCATATTGGCATTATATCATAAACCTCTGTTATTCATGTTGGATATTGGTCAACAACCTCTACAATTCATGTTGAATACCAACAACCAACCGTTTTAATTCATGCTAGGGGCACAAGTCTAGTCACTTCTAGTCACACTAAACATACATCACCAACCTTTGCTAGTCATGTTAGGGATTCATCATTAACCTCTGCTAGTTATGTTGAAGGTTCGTCACCAACCTCTACTAGTCATGTTGGGCATTCATCACCAACCTCTGCAAGTCATGTTGGATATTTGCTACTAGCCTCTGCAAGTCATGATGGCCCATGGGAGTATGTCACCATCCACTGCAAGTCATGATGGGGGAATTCATACGATTGAGAAGCCTAGATGTGTAAGACATAAGCCCAAGTTCCTTTGTAGGCTTTACAAAGGAGATAACCTTACTCGATTGTGCCCTACTATTGATGTGGTACAAGAAGCGTGGTCCTTGCCTGGGGGTCCTTTGGGTCTTGATTCATCTTTGGTTTCCTAACATTCTAGTCCTTCTTTGGTAAATGCAGTAGTCGTTCTGATGCAATATTTGGACGACACCCCTCTTCCTTTAGGGGGTGATGCATCTCTTGACCTTGTTGTCTTGCATCCTGTTCAACCAACGGTTATGTCGATGCAATATTCGGCCAACACCACTCCTATGTTTGGGGGTGATGTGTCTCTTGACCTTATTGTCTTGCACCTTATTCAACCAACGGTTGAAGAAGTGGTTGTTTTGATGCAATATTCGGCCGATCCCACTCTTATCGTGGAGAGTGGCAAGTCTAAGGAAGTGACATTGTCGATTCAATATTTGGTAAATCCCACTCTTCGTTTGGGGGGTTATGAGTCTTTTGACCATGTCCTTAGCATTTTTTATTCTATACCTTCTGAACAAGGGAGCATTCCACTCTCTTTGAGTAAGCTCCCTCCAATTCCTCAGGTGGTTTCCTTTGATTGGAATGATCTTGTAGAGCCTTGACTTTCTTATTCTACACCCTTCTAGATAAGGGGCATTCTTTGATATATTGTAGATAAATTATCCTCTACAAGTATTTTATCCTCCTCAGCTTGGAAATTTTTGGGTTTTCCAAAGCTCGTGTTAGTTATCTATGAGTTGTTGAATTTCAAAAGAAGTCCTGCATGGGAGCCCTGACCTCCCCCATCATATGCTACTTATAAAAACATTCACGAGTCTTTTTTAAGATCTTTTTCGACTCTCTCAAAATGTGAAAAGATTGTCGAGTGAACTTGTCTCTTTCACACTCGTAAATTGGATTTGAAAGGACGTCTATTTGGTGTATGTTTAACCCTTTTTCAAACCAAGTAGACTATTTTCGAAAAGGAATACTCTAGTCACTAGTGGCTAGAAGAGTTCTCCTGGGTATTGTTTTATACTTTTTCGGGCCTAGGGGACTAAATTTATGAAAAAGGACATTCTTTGGAATTAAGTTGTAATTGCATATAATTCTCTTTCTTGCAATATTGAGCCTATTTATGGTTCTCAATTTCAAATTATAAGCCTATCACCTCATCATTTTGCATCATCAGCCAAGCAAAGCCTTGTTTATATCCTTTGCATCTTGAAACCCTATACCCCAAGAGGAAACATTCCCCTAAGTGTCCATATCCTACATGCACCTGCTTGCATTGAGCATAGGTATGTTCCACTGTTGGAACTAGTTCCTTACTTGCGACACTCGTTTCCTCCTCTGTATCATATCATTCATTTGACTATGAGAAAAACAAAAATGACGGGCGGGAAAATAATATTATCTCATGTTGGCAGCAGTCGTGTTGCCTTTGAATAGAACACAAACTTTTGAGTCCACTTGTCATCAAAATTTTGGATTTAGCATGAACTTAGGAAGCTAAGGTCATTACTGAGAGTTTACTCCCCATACTCATTACTCTTCTAGTCCATATGGATAGTTTTATTGGTGCCTCATGCATCACAAAGTTTCATCATTAAGTCTATGATGCCAGAGTCATCCATATGTCTCATGCTCTTGTTCAAAGGATGTCTATTAGCCAATGTCGTCCATTTCTCAGAACTCTTGATTTTGCATGTAGTCCATACCCTTAGTGTGTCTCATAATTACAATAAGTTGTATTCCTACCATGCACCCTGGTCCTACTTTACTTATGGGTAGGTAAAATTGAACACAAGAGTTGGCATCTCCTCATTGGTCGCTGACTAAGGGGGTTTCCCTTATGTTCGATGACAAGAAATCTATTCACACATTGGGATTCATGCAATGTCTTGGATTCCATTATCTTTATTGGTGGTTTCCTCTCCTTTGTTGACATCTTTCCTTATTGGCTTCTATTCAAAGGGTATTTTCTGTGCACTTCTTTCATCTGGTGCATGCGAAAGACACAAAGGGTCATTGGTTCATGAACATGTTTGTTATGATGAAAATATCTCTACAGCTAGGCCTAAACCAAAACAGACAGAAGTGACTGTAGAAATAAACTCTATTCTCAAGTATGTTATATAAACAAATGTGCAAGCAAGACAAGATAAAAGGCCTACCTCGTCTAGACGTTCGATGAAGTCCACCATTGAGCACTTGACCCAAAGCAATATACCTGCAAATAGTCCTCAACAACCAAGCATCCCAAGAATATGGTGATAATATATGATGTTATCACATTCGATAGCATAATCCATCAACATTCATAACAAATATGCCCATGGAATTATAATTCAAATATTTGCAAGATATCAATTGGATGAGAAAAGAGTATTTATATTAAGATATAATCAGAAGAAGTGAATAAGTTACAAACTTTTGTGTCGGCATGGTTCGGAACTGAGAAACTAACTTCCTTCTAGTTGTATGTCCACCACTGCAATCCTCCACCAAAGGCAAGCTCATATAAGAGAGATAATGAAGTTCTCAATCAATAAGGGAAGATCTTGGGGGATGAACATTGTGTTCAGACTTAAAGGATAAAGGGATGCAGACTCAATGTGAAGTGAATAATTCCTCTAGAGTAAATTTTCTCTCAAAGTTGAATTCTTTCTCCTCCTTTCCATTGCTCGGATTTGGCCCATTTATAGCCTTCAAGTGGAACTGAAGGGCCAAGTCAGAATGTTTCCATATATGGAAGGCCAAGGATCATTGATCTCATGATGTGACATGGAAACCCAACACCATTTTTCAATTTTGGGCATATTTTCTTATGTACACGGGATGTAGTGGTGTAACCTACGTATACACATGTTGTATAGTAGGCAAGGTGTGTATATGTGGGAAAATTGTACTTTTAGCTCTACGATTTGCAAAAAGGGATTTCAAGTCTGCATAAGGAAATGGAAAAAGGCCTTATGTGCAAGATTGCATGGGGTGAGGAAAATCTTGCTATAACAGATGCCCCCTAATGTGTGAGGTCAGAGGAGTATCTGAGGTGCTCGAAATACATTATAAAAAAACAGAAGTGGAGTAATGGGGACCAAGATGGAAGAACTAGTTTCTCATTACAATTTGTACTGACTTTGCATACATGGCTTCCCATTTGAATTACACTGCAGATCCATGTGAAAATATAAAAAACAACTGTCTGTGGCCATGAATAGGAAAATACAAATGTGGTTACATGCCAAAGGTTGTCATAGTCACGAACAAGGCCCAGTAGAACCAGTCTCAAAATCAATATGAATATGTCTGTATACAATGTAGTACAATCTGATCTCCCATGATCACTGATGTCACACAGGTATTGGTCTAATGAAAAGGTAGTAACAACTCAGGAAAGATGCGGCTACAAGCTAATGTCTTCAAGTCTTCTACACAATCCACCAAAGGTGCAAGTCTACATCGTGTGAATAAAGGAATTGAGGTCGAACACAATGAGACTTCATTTGATTACCAGTCTTTGAGGTATACCATTAACAAACGCGAGACAGTCTACTGATGATGAAATTAGGTATCAAGGCACCAAGTACATTCTTACAAGTGTGAATAAAGGAGTCGGGGTCGAACACTTAAAGAATCCATCGATTGGGAGACATTGATGTATTCCCAACTGTCAGTGGCGAGAGAACCTGCAACTAATGACTACAAGCCTCTAAGTACTCATAGGACTTTAGGTATCATTTCCATAATAGATGAGATGAATTCGATGGAATGAGACCCACTAAAAGAAAAACATTAAGGCATCTCTCATAATATAGCACGAGTTACAAAGTAGGAGCTTGATGATTTGGAGGAAATGGGATGAAGAAAATGTTCATGAACCAACGACCTTGTGTGTCTTTCATGTGTGAAAAGTGCAAGTGGTACATGAAAAGGACCCTATGAATAGAATCCAATGAGGAAAATTGTCGACAAAGGCGAGGAAACCACCAATAAGGATAATGGAATCCAAGACACTGTATTAATCCTAATGTGTGAATAGATTTCTTGTCATAGAACAAAAGGAAAACCACCCAGTCAACGACCAATGATGAAATGTCGACAGTTGGGTTCAAGGTCACCTACTAATGAGGAAATTAGGACGAGGGTTCATAATAGGACTACAACTTCATGTGATTCTGAGACAAATTGAGGGTATGGCTGACATGCAAAGTAAATAGTTCTGAGGAATGGTCGACACAGGTTGATAGACATCCTTTGAACAAGAGCATGAGACATATGGAAGACTATGCCAGCATAGATTCAATTATGAAACCATGAGATGCAGGATGCATCAATCAAATTCTCCATAGGGACTGGAAGAGTAACCAGTCAGGGGAGAAAACTCTGTGTAACAAGCTTAGATTCCTAAGGCCATGCCAAACTCAAAATTATGATGACAAGTGGACTCAATAATTTTTTTCTATGTTCAAAGGAAACACGACTACTACCAATATAATATAATGCTCCATTCTCGCCCCTATTTTTTTGTTTTTCATAGTCAAATGAATGATATGATACAAAGGAGGAAACGAGTGTCGCAAGTAAGAAAAACTAGTTCCAGTAGTGGAACATATCTATGTGCTCAATGAAAGGAGGTGCATGTGGGAGATGGACACTTGGGGCCAAGTTCCCTCCTGGGTATAGGGTGTCAAGTTGAAAAGGATATAAATGAGGTTCTTCTTGGTTGAGGATGCAAACTTGTTGAGGCAAACGGTTAATAATGAAAAGCAAAAACTGGTAATAGGCTCAATACTGCAAGCAAGGGCATGAGATATAATCACAACTGAACGCCAAAAAATGTCCTTTTTCATAATCTTAGTCTACTTAGTTTGAAAAAGGGGGAAACTTTTACCAAATGTCCTTTCGAATCCAATTTACAAGTGTGAAAGAGACAAGTTCAATCGACAATATTTTCTCTTTTTGAAAATGAGTTGGAAAAGAGATTAAATCAAACTCACTTGGGAGTCCTCTAGGAATAGATCTGCATGTTTATGAGTGAGAAATGAGGCTAAGCATAAAGTCATGTATTAGATATAAGGTACTCGTGATCGTACCGAAAAAATCTTTGCATGGGCACCAAATGGAGTAGAGGATCTAACTAGGGTACCCATGTTTGGTAAGTCTCTACCATTTGATAACGACACGTCCTATAGCAGATGGAGGGTTCTGTGTCGCTAAAAAATAGGTTCGTACCTAAGGCATATGAGTGACATTTATAGGACAATGAAAATGTGCATGATGGAATGGTTACCTATCATATATGTTGGGTAGTGAAAATACCTGTATGTAGTTACGAACAATCAACATAACGCTAAGAACCGCAAGAATCCCTAGTAAAAACTACAAAAACCAACTTAATCCACTATTGTATTAGTCCATTAGGTGAAAATACGATCCGGAATTATGTAAAGTGGGTAAAAAGTGCTATAAATAGTAACAAAAACCAAATTTTACTATGTCATTTGACTTTTTTACCCAAATAGTGAAATTTGGACCAAATTACCTCCAATATTCAACTGGTGATTACGGGAGCATCGAGTGACTAAATGAGAGACCATCTAGACCAGGTAATTCCTCTTCCCCTCCTCTTCCTTTCTATTGGATTACATTTTGTATTTAGGTTTCAAAATTTGAGTTATTTAAGGCGCAAATTAGGTAATTAGGTGTACGCGGGATTCCATTCATCGGGTCATGTATACGCAAGGTTATACACGACTATGTAAAATATAGACTGTGTATACTCAGTCCTATACATGACTATGAATATTGCATACTGCGTATATGTCCATAAACAAGGTTTTTGATGGTTTCTAACTCAAAAATTGATGTTTCTCTGGATTTACTTATATTACACATTGAAAAGATGAGGAGGTAGATGTTGTTGTGGAAAGAGATCTGGGGGCCCCAAATGGCCTCGAAAATATGCAGGTTGTACAAATTTTGGGCACTCAAAGGGATGAGGTCCCAAGTGATTTTTCTACAGTTTCTCGTGGATTACTGGGATCGAGACAGTGAGAGATTCAACCTTGATGGGCCACCATTAAGGATTGAAGTCAAGGATATATATTTCTTGACTTGGTTGTCGTGTCTAGGTGAGGTGGTGAACCTCAAAGCTTGGGGAGCTGGGAGTAGTATGAATATAGAAGAGTACATAGATTCTCACTGTATAGCAAGGACCGAGAAGGTTAGGATTCAACTCCCCATTTGAGCGATAAACAATCTCAACCTCAAGATTGTTTTCCTTGTTTTGACCCAAATCACAAGGTCGTCTTAGTTGCACCAGGCATTGAGGTCACTCATGTTCTATTCTGTAGATTGTTTGAGACCCATGGTGTACGATTGGTGCACCTCACTACTGGCTAATATGAAGAGCTAGTTGACCGAATGCAAACAGGGTGACAAGAGGAACTTTGGGTTTGCATCTATCTTGTGCAGATTTTTATTCGAGCAAGTTCTAGGTTTGGGACCTAGAGTTGAGATCATTCCTCGAGGACCTCACGATCCAGCCATGGCACGGTGGACCGAGGTAATGAGACGGTAGGGGGGAGGTAGGGTGCCCACACCCTACAATGAGGATTTCTTTTACTGGTGGAGATGACAATTCATTGCTTTGGATGACTACCCATATGCAGGGATCGACTTTAGAGGGGACCCTGACTTGCCATTTCCACTAGGGACTGCCTACGGGGACATAGGTATGTCAAAGTTTTTAAAATATTTCATTTTTTTGTATTTTTTTATTGAAAAACAAAAATATTTTTGGATGATGTTTAAGTACTAACTAGACACGTGTGTGACATAGATGTAGGTCTGAGACGAACAAATGGGATTCCATGACATATTCAGAGGCACTAGGGAGATGAGGTGGTGGGAGGAGAAGCATAGAGAGTCCTTCAAAACGTGCAGGGAAACATGTCTCATTTGAAACATAGGATTTTGATGGTTCAGGTAGAGGATCTGTCGGAGGCCATGCAATGGAAAGTGGCTAGTGTGCCTAGATCTTGGGTGTGACTCTTTCGACGTCTTGCAAACGTCGTAGTTTTTTATCATGACAAACATCCAGTGCCATAAGTGTAGATGTCATGGATTTTGTATTATCGACTGTATATGTGTATTGAGGGTGTTGGCCCCAATTTTGTACTATAAACATCATATTTTTTGAAATATATATAAAACAAGGTTCTTCGGCTTTACTTATATTACAATGTGTACACTAATGAGATTGTTTTCTTTGCTTTAGTTGTGTGACAAATGTCAATCTAAAACAAAATTAGCATAAGCATCGGATACATAATTAGAACTCCTAGGTATGTGATGATAAGTAATAAAATCAATTTGTCTCTCTAAAAGGCATACCCATAGGAATCGTCGGAGTAATGTAGGATCGCACACACGGTAACTATCATTCAATTGACATACTATTAACTGGGAGTCAAGGCGAACCTCCAAAGAGTGAATACCATGTTAAATGGCATCACACAAAAGTTATATAACGACGCTATATTCGGCTACATTATTCATGGATGGCCCTAGGAATAAACCACCTAAAGACACCAGTAGACCCTCGGGTGAGTAAACCACCCAAGCGGTGGAAGCCAAGTTCTTTGTATGATACTGGCTCCATCTACGAATCCTAAGTAGACCAAAGACTCTATTGACATCTGCCAACCAAGGGAAAACTTGATAAGCAAGTTGAAGAAAAAAAATAAAGGGAAAAGATATATACACTAAATTACAGCAGTATACAAAATGTTATGCCCAAGATTGGGGCTCAAGCGTAATATATTTTCAAGTAAATCCCATTCCTAGGATCGGCCAACATGTTTCCTTCATAATATTTTAACTCATAGGATCCTTTTTCTAAGACATGTAGCATGATATAGGGATCATGCCACATGGGTTTAAAATTTCCTTCCCCCAACGGTTCTTTGGCTTGATCATATAAAAGGACCAAGTCACCCTTAGCGTACAATCGAGGACAAAAAAAATTATCATATTGGACCTTGACAGATATTTTATTCACCTCAATAGTCGTAGAGACGTCTCGATGCTACTCATCAAGGATTTCTAGGTGTACAAGGCGTCGCTCGAGATCGGAAGTGTCAGGGAGGAGAGTGACTACCAATCTAAGAGAAGGGATTTCACATTCAATAGGTAATATCAAATCCACACTGTGTACTAACTGGAAAGGATAAAATCTGATGGCACTCTTGACCGAGGTTCGGTATGCCCAGAGTGCAGGATATAGCATAATATTTCAGTCAGATTTTTTCTGGCTGACAGTTTTCTACAAAATGGTCTTGAGATACTTGTTGGCGGCCTCTACCTGTCCATTTTCCTAGGGGTAGTAAGGGGAAGAATGATTGTGCTTAAACCCCATCTTGTATTCTATCTCTTCCATCATTTCATTTTGAAAGTGACTGCCATGATCAGTGAAAATCTCACTTGGGATGTCGAACCTGGCGATAATTTGATTGAATACGAAGAAGGCGACAATATTCCCATCGGATTTAACTATAGGCATGGCTTTGGTCCACTTATTAAAGTATTCTACAGCCACAATAATGTGCTAATGCCCCCCAGTTGAAGTTGGGTTGAAATCCACAAAGGCCACCCCCCACTTGGTGAAGGGACCGACAGTAATGACTGGATGGAGAGGGGTTGGATGCGAGCGCATTTTCTGAGTGAACACTTGGCAGGGGTGACACTTCTTAAGTTATTCAATGCAATCTTTAAATATAGATAGCCAGAAATAACCAGCTCGCAAAATTTTCTGGGTTGTCGCAAGCTCGGATAGATGACCACCACAATCCCCACTGTGGAAATCATTTCGAACTGACTCGGCTTCTTCATGAGTTAAACAACGATGTAGGATATTGTCTATTCCTCAGTGATACAAGGTATCATCAATGATAATGTAATTCTTTGTTTGGTATCATACACATCGTCGGCCATCTCGCGAGAGATGCTGAGGAAACTTCAAAGTTTGAATATAGAGAACAATGTCTCCATACTAGGGGTCGGACGACGAGACAAGGAAACTGTGTTCATACGCAAAAGAATCAACATGAATAACATCCTCGTCCAATTCTCGGAAGTCGGATATTAACTCTGCAAAGAATAGTGATTTCTTGGATTTCGATCGAGATCGAATTCTTATAAAATGACAATCCATTTATTGTATTCTGCCCCTATGATACACCTAGTAAGGACGTATTGAAATAGATTCACATCGAAAACCAAAGTAGTTTTGCAAAGCAATATATAATGGAGTAATTGTTGGACTGTGTGAATGACAGCCAAAGATAGCTTTTCAACATGAGAATATTTGAGCTTGGGACCGACTAAGATAGTAGACAACGTGCTCACTGAGCTCATCATCCTATTGAACCAAAACCATACCAATCGTCTCTTTAGACGCGGCGACATAAAGTAAGTAATCTCTACTATAGTTAGGAGACTTTGGCAGAGGCATTGATACCAAGGCTTTCTTCAAAGCATCGAAGGATTCCTGGGCTCTCTCATCCCAGATAAAAGGGGTGTCCTTCTTCAAAATACGCATGAAACCCTTAGTAATATTGGCATAGTTTACTATAAACCGACGTAAAATGTTAGCTTTCCCTCGTAATCCTTGAAGTTTTTGAATAGTGCGTGGGGGAGGAAATCAATGTATTTCCTCAACCTTTAATGGATCTACCAGGATCTTAGTCTCAGAGACTAAAAATCCCAGAAGATGTCCAGACCTAACACAAAAGATGCATTTCTGAGGTTTTAACCATATTCTATAATGACACATATTTCAAAAGCTAGACAAAGGTTCTTAGAATGATCCACTCTCTTATGAGAGTGAGTAGCAAAGTCGTCAAGATAAGCTTCGAATCTATGCTTCAGATCATGGAAAGCGAAGGTCATAGCTCGTTGGAAGGTTGGTCCCACATTTTTAAGGACGAAATGCATCTTTCGGTATGCAAAATTACCCCAAGGAAAATAAATGTCATCTTCTATTGATCCTTGAGTATAATTTGAATTTGATTATACGTTGAAAATCAGTCCATGAAAGAAAAAATTCACTTCCCACACACTCGTCGAGAATCTGATCGATGAAAGGTGTCGAGAAGTTGTATTTAGGATAGGCTTTGTTTAGGTCACGAAATTCCATGCATACAAGGATGGTTCCTTACTTATTATTCACAGGAATGAGATTGGATACCCATTCAGTCAAGGGAACCGGGTAGATAAAGCTAGCATTAAGAAGTTTCTCTAACTCTACCTTAATAGCAAGGTCCTTCTGGGGATTGATATCTCTAATACGTTGTCGAATGGGCTTAGCATCCGGGTATGTTATAATCTCATTATCAATAATTCAAGGGTCGATTTCTGGCATCTCTTCATATGAACAAGAAAACACATCTCAGAATTCATTGAAGAGCTCGGTGTAGATCAGGATTTCTTTTGGCAAACAATCTGCACCGATATGTACATTTTCAATCTTGCCAGGGGTACGAGAGATATCGATCATGACAGTAGGAGAGATAATCTCCATATTTTCTTCAGCATAAATTTTGTGCGTATCAAGTGGAACTACGACGTGACCAACTATCTCGCTCAAAGTAGATTGAAATTCATCTTGTTCGATTCTCGCAAGATCTGGGAGAAAATAAGAGCGATGATGCATATCATCCCAAGGTTTTTTAGAACCATTCATGGCTTCAATGATATCTTCATATTAGGGTAAAATCTCATCGAGGAATTCATGTGAACACGACGACGAAGTGGCCCACACATGCTTAAGAACAGGATCCTCCTCTTCCGTCGGTGAGGTAATAGGATCCGTATTAGCAGAAGAGTCAAGAACAACTTGATGCGTTATCTCCATTGTTGATAGTGGCATGGCCATTCCAGCATGCAACTTACCTTCACAATATGAATTCGAGGAAGGTAGGGTCCAAGGATATTTAAAATAGGAAGTGCGAAAAGGAACGGGCATCTCTGACAAAACGGGCCTACTAGACATGGCGTAAACATGGTGAATTGGTGCCATGAAGTCAAAGGTACCCATAAGGGATGAATACATTCCGACACTGATATTCTTAGTTTCCATATGACAATTGGCGACCATGGGGATTGACGGTCCAACAAATGCATTGGGGTTAACATACGCAAAGGACAACTGGTTGATCGTCATGATCTTCCCATCGTGAGGAAAACAAAGAGTGCGGAATACAGACGATACAATGGAAGCCATATCATAAGTCCTATTGCATCCTAGTAACAACTTATAATTGAGGGGCGCATCAACCACCTCAACATCCACCTCTACCATCTTCCCACCTAACTGGCCTGGAAAGGTAGAAAGAATATTGTGAGGGTGGAAGGAATGACCATCAAAATCATTCAACATGGTCGGAGACTAAGAGAGAGTCGGAGAGTCGAGAGCTTTCCAACAGATCAAGGACATCACACATGTTGCAACTCCTTCATCAACAATCACACACTTGATGGTATACTTCAAGTAACCCAAGTGGATTTGGAATGCCACATGGTAAGGCAAGTGAGGCTTCACATCTGTTACTTCAAACTTGATAATTTTTGAGCCACTAGGGTCTAGAGCTCCTAATGCATATAGAAAGCCATTCCTATGTGAGGGACATGTCTAGAGTACCTTCAGGGTCGACATTGCAAAAGGGGTTTGACCCAGGTCCTCAACAATACAGTAATTATAGGTGGCTCTAGCATTTGGATTATGGGTAGAGCACTTGAGTACTCCTTTCAGAATATGAGGTGGTGGCTCCGGTTTTTCGATTTGCAAAGGCGTCTCTAGAGGAGGAGGATATTCTAGACCAAGTACAGTTTGTGAAGAACTGTAATCACGAGACCAGATGGCTACATTAATCTGAGAATTGACCATATTGATACACAAACGGTCACCGTCTTGTGACAGTGGGTTTTGACTCCCACCGGCCACATTTCCGGCATTGGAGGATCTCGAGGCCATGTGTTGGTTATGTAGAAAATGATTTGTCATCACGGTGGGCGGTAGAGACAAGAGCCTCACTGTTTCTACAAGTTTGGGGCATAAATGAGTAAGATGATCGTTTGTACAAAGATTACAGGGAAATTTCACCTTACGTCTTTCCTTCTTTCCCTCAAGAACATTATTATTCATCCTCTCATTATTAACATTGTCCTTGGGTTTATTATTATTCTTCCCACCCTTACAATTATTATTACGTCCTTTCTTCTTATTCCCACCTGGTTGTTGGTTACCATTTGGGTCGGTCAATGACTGCATGGAATGCATATCCGCCAACTGAGTGGGATTGGAAGACACATACGAAGTTAATCCTCCTGTAGACTAGTTTACAAACAACTCTTTCAAATGGCTTGTCACTGAGTCTGGGAATTTCACATTGGTGGAGCCTACAATGCCATCGGCCTGAGGTCTGGGATTTTGTCTAGGGTCATAGTTTGACCTCGGAGCATTTGGAAGAATCTCGTATAACATCCCATACTAAGCGTATATGAGATCTAATTTTTGGGCTTTGAAGATTGCTTCTTCCTCATATGTAATCCAGATGTAGAAACATCCTTTGAAATAGGAGGTTGTAAATACTTAAGGAACCATTCTAATAGGAAATCCAGGGGTATGCAGGTTTTGATCAACCTCTTCCTTCTACGCCACTCCTAGATGCGATATAAGATATGAGTGGCTTTGTCCTGGTGTAAGGTCGATAGAAATTCTAGGCCAACATTGTAGCGAACCAAAAATTGGAAGTGGTTAAGGAAGACTAGCACCATCTGACTAAAGGTCTCATATGCCCCCCTAGGTAGCTTGATATACCATTTCACGGAAACCCCTATGAGGGTTCATTGAAATAATATTAACCGAATGGAATCATCATTAAGGGAATTCGAATACCACCATAGGTGAAAGGTGGTAACGTGATCACCAGGATCCTAACCATTCTTTCCTTTGAATTTTATAATATCCGAAGGAAGCTTGGTGGAAATGGGGGGCCATGTAGGATCATGACACACGGGGTCATTCATCAACTTAGACAAGTCTGGCAGATTGAGCATGGCTAGAAAAGGGAGATGGGGTTGCAACATCTAGCCCCAAGCTCCCTGGAAAGATTGTGTTTGGGGAATCGCAACCCATCCAGGGTTCTGGTAAGCACCATGGCCCTAACCGGGATTGTAAGAACCTCCTCCAGGATAATTCATAAGAGGTTGGTTGGGCATCATTCCAGTAGGAATGTTCTGATGGGGGTTATAAAAACTGCCCCCAGACAGAGTGGCTCCGGGTTGGGGGTTGCCCAAGGTGTGAAACTGACCTCCTCGGGGTGTGAATACAGAGGGTAGAGGTGGATTCTTCATGCCAAACATGTTGGTCAGAATTTCCACTGAGGAGGTGTGGGTAAAGGACGAAACTTGAGCAGAATCTTGTTCACCAGGTTGGTTACTCCACCAAAAAGAAACAGGGTTAGACCTAGGGCTAAAAGAGGGAATGCCTCCCATGGTAGGATTCTTTTGAGGGATCTGAGAGAAACCAAATGAGAATGGAGTATAAGGAGGAGTTGTGCCTCCAAGTCTAATGCTAGAATTAGGGCTAGCGGCTAGGATGGAGTTTGAAAATTGTGAAGTAAAATTTGGCATACCATAGGAAAAAGGACTAGAGGCCACTGGGATGGACTAAACATTATAGCCCGGTGAGTGACCAAGAGACCCAAATAGGTTTGTGGAAATAGGTTGAGAATTCACTATAGGATGGGCAATAGTGATGATAGGTGCCTCTGACACTACAACCATTGTGGTTTCAGGATTCAAAGGGGTGCCATTAACTATAGTAGGTGTGGGAGTCGAGGGGTTCCTAGTGTTTTTATGACTCAGTTCAATACTCATCCTTGTAGAATCACAAGTCTGAAAAGTGGAGTTGTGTGCACCACGTTTAATAACTCTATGCCTTTTAGAAGGAAAAGACTGGAAATCTGGTGGTAACTGTAACAAGTGGTGAGACCAATGGGGAAGCCAGGCTGACTCCACGATGACTTCAGAATCAAGATATGAAAACAAATCCTAAGGCCAACTAGTAATCAAAGAGAACACCAAAAATAATCAAATGGCCAATATGCACACAAGCGGGATAAAATGGTTGAAAGGGGCCTCCATCCCTAAAGTAGGTATGCATCGCCTAAGAGGGTCCTAAGACTCCCTGCTAAAGATCCGAGGTATCAGAATCAGTTATAAGGGCCCTCATGGGCTTAACAACCAGTTGGTTAGATCCCTCCAGAGAGGTAATCCTCCATAAAGGTTGTGTGTTTCTCGACCCTTATCTGACTCAGGGAACTTATAGAATAAACCTTGCAAGTAACCTATGTGGCGCCTAAGTCAAGTAACTAAGAAACCACGGTATAACCGATGCATAGGCGAGAAGTCGTAAGTTAGTTCCACCATATGGGTAGGGTAGCAAAGCCCGAAACCTTGAAATCACTACCTCTCACAGAGGTAAGGGAACTAGCAAGATCCCCATATACGAATAGATCCTCAGAAATATCTTTGACACTAAGAAGGTATCGAGGGGATATCCCTTCAACCAACCTCACGCGACCTCGTTATTAACTTTGGTGTAACCAAAGCCTCCTAATATTGCTGATTATACAGTGCATTTATCCACTCCCTTAGTCAGAAACATATGTTGATTTAATAGCCTTGGAGAATTTTACTCACAAAATCTTATTCCAAGGCACTAAATCCTAAGCTAGTTTGTGCACCATAAAAAATAAAATCGTTACTAATAAATTTTAAATTATAGCGTTAATTTTAATGGCCTTTCTTACTCAAAAGGTGTGGTCGTGAAACTAGTGATGTTATGACTCACCAATTAAATTAAATGAATAGGAATACAATGCAAAGTCCTAACTTCAATTTCCAATAAATGATATTCTTCTTAAAAATGCAATTTTCAATTCAATTATGCAATTATAAATAAAAATGCAATCTTTCTTTACATGCACTAAGATAAATGACAAAGACTCAAAAGATCAAAATGTCAATCAATGTAAAATGCCTAATATTTTTGTATTTTCAATATCAGAAAAATGAAAATGCATGGACTGAACAACAACTTGATATATAAAGACTCTACTATGTATAGACAAAGACAACCCAAGTAGGATATCAAGGAGAAAAAACACCCAATCCAATGTAAAAGGACAATCAAAATGAAAAGATGATGAGAAAGGCACTGCCCAAAAATTCAACCAAAGACAGGTTTCCTGTCATTCCATAGATACTTAATAGTCCTTACAGAGACCCAAGAAGACTCAACAATCATCAAAACCTACCCAACAACCACCAAACCTAGAAAACAAGCAACAAATGTTGATGTACACAACTATTCAAGGGAAAAGCGTGTATCTATGCAACTTGCAGAAGGAAAGCATGTGTATATATGCGATTGTCAAGCAAAAACACATGTATATGTTTCAAAAACACAGCTAGGCTAAGGATAAGGTTGAAAGACTCAGACCCAGAGTGAAAAGAGGATGTCAAAAAATCATACGACAAGAAAATCAATATGAATGAGAGCAATCTAAGGATAAAAACACTCCTAACCCCCTAAAAGAAAATTGTATCCCCATTATGGTCGTCAATTATGTTATGAGGAAAATCTTTTTATGGCTGGGGGTAAACCACAACAGACGGAAATGAATGCAGAAATAGACTCTATTCTCAAGTATGCTATATAAACAAATGTTCAAGCAAGACAAGATAAAATGCCTACCTCATCTAGATGTTCGATGAAGTCCACCGTTGAGCACTTGACCCAAAGCAATATACCTACAACTAGTCCTCAACAACCAAGCAACACAAGCATATGGTGATAATATATGATGTTAACACATTCTATAGCATAATCCATCAACATTCATAAAAAATACGCCCATGGAATAATAATTCAAATATTTGCAAGATATCAATTGGACGAGAAAAGAGTATTTCTATTAAGATATAATCAGCATAAGTGAATAAGTTACAGACTTCCGTGTCGGCACGGTTCGGAACCGAGAAACTAACTTCCTTCCATCTGGGCCTCCACCACTTCAATCCTCCACCAAAGGCAAGCTCATATAAGAGAGACAATGAAGTTCTCAATCAATAAGGGAAGATCTTGGGGGTTGAATACTATGTTCAGACTTAAAGGATAAAGGAAAGCAGACTCAATGTGAAGTGAATAATTCCTCGAGAGAAACTTTTCTCTCAAAGTTGAATTATTTCTCCTCCTTTCCATAGCTTGGATTTGGCCCATTTATATCCTTCAAGTGGAACTGAAGGGCCGAGTTAGAATGTTTCAAGTATATGGAAGACCAAGGATCATTGATCTCATGACGTGACATGGAAACCCGACACCATTTTTCAATTTTGGGCACATTTCCCGATGTACATGGGTTGTAGTGGTGCAACCTCTGTATATGCATGTTGTATAGTAGGCAAGGTGCGTATATGTGGAAAAAATGTATTTTTAGCTCTAGGATTTGCAAAAAGGGATTTCAAATCTGCATAGGGAAATGGAAAAAGGCCTTATGTGCAAGATTGCATGGAGTGAGGCAAATCTTTCTATAACAATGTTCTTCGTCTGAGTTCCTCCAAATCACCAAGATCCTGCTTTGTACCTCATTCTGACTTATGATATGCCTTAATGCTCTCCTTTCAACAGGTCTCAGTCTCGCTTTCCATCGAATTCAACTCATCTATTCTAGAAATGAGGCTTAGATTCCTATGAGTACCTAGAGTCTTGCAGTCATCAGTGGTAGGTTCTCTCACCATCGATAGTTGGGAATACATCAATGTCTCCTTATCGATGGATTCTTCAAGTGTTGACCTCAACTCCTTTATTCACACTTGTAAGAATGTACTCGGTGCCTTGATACCTACTTTCATTATCGGTAGGTTGTATCGCATTTATTAATGGTATACCTTAATGATCGGTAATCAAACGAACTCTCATCGTGTTCGACCTCAACTCCTGTATTCACATGATGTATACTTGCACCTTTGGTAGATTGTGTATAAGACTTGAAGACATCAGCTCATAGTCACAACTTTCCTGAGCTATTTCTATCATTCATTGGACCATTACCTATATGACTTCAGTGGTCATGGGAGATCGGATTGTACTCCATTATATACATATATCTTCATATTGATTTTGAGACTGGTTTTCACTGGGCCTTGTTCATGACTATGACAGCCTTTGGCATGTATCTACCTTTGTATTTCCTATTCATGGCCATGAACAATTGTTTGGTATCTTTTCACATTGATCTGTAGTGTAATTCAAATTGGAAGCCATGTGTACAAAGTCATTATGGATTGAATATTCTTATGAGAAACTAGTTCTTCCAACTGGGTCTCCATTACTCCACTTATGGGATATATAATGTATTTCAACCATCTCAGATACTCCTCTGACCTCAGACATTAAGGGGCATCTATTATAGAAATATTTGACTCACCCCATGAAACTTGCTCAGTAGGTGTTTTTCATTTACCTATGCAGACTTGAAGTCCCTTTTTTGCAATTCCCAGAGCTAAAAAACATATGTTTCCACATATGTGTTCCCTACTAGCTATACAACATGCTTATACGCAGGTTTCACCATTACAGACAGTGTACATCGGGTTTTTTTACCCAAAATTAAAAAATGGTGTCAAGTTTCCATGTCATGTCACAAGATCCATGATCCTTGACCTTCCATATACTCGAAATATTTCAAATTTGCCCTTCATTTCCATTTGAAGGATATAAATGGGCCATATCCAAGTTGTGGAAGAGAGGAGAAGAATTCAACTTTGAGAGAAAAGTTATTCTGGATAAATTATTCACTTCATATTGAGTCTGCATCCCTTTGTCCTTTTAAGTTTGAACACATTGTTCAGCCCCCAAGATCTTCCCTATTTTATGGAGAACCTCATTGTCTCTCTTATATGAGCTTGCATTTGGTGGAGGATTGAAGTGGTGGAGGCTCAATTGGAAGGGACTTAGTTTCTCGGTTCCAAGACGTGTCGACATAGAATTTTTTCATTCATATACTTCTATTGTTCATATTTTAATAGAAATACTCTTTTCTCATCCAATTAATGTCTTGCAAATATTTGAATTTTTATTCCATGGGTGTATTTGTTATGAATATTGATGTATTATGCTATTATATGTGCTAGCTTTATATATTATCACAATATGATTGCGTATCTTGGTTGTTGAGGACAAGTTGTAGGTGTATAGATTTGAGTCAAGTGCTCAGCGGTGGACTTCATCGAACGTCTAGACGAAGTAGGCTCTTTATCTTGTCTTGTTAGCATGTTTGTTTATATAGAATACTTGACATTAGATTTGATTTCTACAGTCATTTTCGTCTGTTGTGGTTTACCCCATGCCATAGAGTGATTTTCCTCGTGACAATATGCCTTTTCAAAATTGATTTTCAAGAAGAGTGCCTACTAACCAGACTATGTGGCCCACTCCATGGCCTCCCAATATGACAAGACTGTATCAAAAATAAATTCTCCCTGTACAAACATATCTTCCCTTGATGAACAATTTTTTAGGCCACATATCGGACTCTCTTGGCTAAATCCTTGGCCATAATTTTATAGGAATAGTCATTAAAGTTATTGGCCACCACCCACCAATAGAATCTTTGTATGTATTCTTTGAAATAAGCTTGATCAGTTCTTGGTAAAGTGCTTCTGAAAGGATCCCTATGGAAATAACTCATGTGCAAGTTTGGAAAAATCGTCCTCCGCCATGTCCCACATATCCTTGTAAATATCATAAGGTATACCATCAATACCTAGGGACTTCCCCTTCTACATTGAAGAGAGGGAAACAAAAAATTCATCTTTCTTAAAATATATTTCCAATCTATCTTGATCTCCAATCGAGACTTTATGAGGAACCACTCTATAGCAAGCATTCTTAGAAGCCACAACTGACTCCAACAAGTGGTGATCAAACATAATATTTTGGAAGTGATAACTAAAAATACCTCGGATATATGTTGGGTTCTCCTCAAGAGTCCCATCCTGTTAAGAACCAAATATCAAAATAGCATAATAGCCTCAAAAAAAGAACTCAGCGCCTTCACAAAGAGAGAAATTCAGATAATAATCCTCTTTGAGGGGGAAACCTCATACATCATATGAATTCAAAAATACCATATGATTACAAATGAAAAGGTCTCCTTGGTATATATAGGATACTAGGAGGTACAATTACAATTAATGGACCCAAGACAACATAAATAAAATAAGAATACTAATGTAATATGCCCCAATTAATGGGTAATGTGCCACTATTTAGGTCTTAACATGCCCCTCCCCTTTAGAAAATTTATTTTCATAATGATTAAGTAATTATGGATGCTTCTGTATAAAAGACTCATCTTCCCAAGTGGCATCTTCAGCAGGTAGTTTTTTCCACTTAATGAGATACTCTGAAATGGATCTATTCCTCAGCTGGCGAATTCTCATGTCAATGATAGCTTCAGGCTCCAATATTATTTTTCCTTCCTCATAAAGTTTTGGAAATATAGTTTTAATTGGGATATTGTCACCTATAACCTTATGTAAGCATGAAATATGGAAAACTGGGTGTACTCGCGAAGATGTAGAATGCTCCAATTTTTGTGCCATAGTACCAATCTTTTCCAACACCTTATAAGGGCCATATTACTTTGGTGATAATTCATTATCCTTCTTAGCTTCCTTGGGGGACATATGTTTGTATGGTTGTAGTCTTAAAAATACCCAATCCCCTACTTCAAAACTTATTTCATTATGATGTTGATATGCTTATTGTTTCATGCGATTCTCTGCCATTGTCAGGTTGTCCCTTAATAGTTGGAGAAATTGATGTTGATGCTCGATGTGATCTTCCACTGCTTGAACCTTAGATTTTTCTTTTAGAGAAGAAGTGATGGATGCTAGGTGATAGCCATAGAGAGCCATAAATGGTGTCATTTTTGTTGCAGTGTGAAAGGAAGTGTTATACCACCATTCTGCCAAGGGTGACCACTTAAACCATTATGTTTGTTTTTCAGAGACAAAGAAACGAAGGTATCCTTCCAAAAATTTGTTCACTATCCCAGTTTTTCCATCAGATTGAGGATGATAAGATGAGCTATGAGCCAATTTAGTACCCAAACAAGAAAATAATTATGTCCAAAAATTTCCAGTGAAGATGGGATCTCTATCACTTACAATAATATTTGGGATTCCATGTAGCTTTTGAACTGTCTCCATGAATGCGATGGAAATTGTACTGGATTTGAAAGGATGAGAGAGTCCACAAAAGTGTGTGTACTTGGTTAGTCTATCAACAATCACCATGATGACACTCTTTCCTTCAGACTTTGGTAACCCTGTGATGAAATTCATGGAAACCTCCTCCCAATATTGACTTGGAATGGCTAATGTTTGTAAAATACCTAGGGTCTTAATTGTTTCCATCTTATTTTTTTTATAAACCAAACATTCTGCCACAAACTTTTGAACATCATTTTTAAGTTCATCCCCAAAACATTCCTTCCTGACCTTGTGATAGGTTTTCAAAAATCTTGAGTGCCCTCCTACCGGAGAGGTGTGCAATTCCAAAAGTACCTTTTGTTTGAGTTGGGAGTTATTACATAAATATAAGAAATATTTGTACCATAGTGAATCATTTTTCCATGTAAATGTATCTGATGCATTGGAATCCTACTACAACCTTTGAATGAGACTCCACACTTTTTTGTCATTCTTTCATTCATCCCTTGCTTCTGTTATCCAATCAGGTTGGATGATTGAGATAGCACAAAGAAAGGCCTCAACATATTCATCCTTTCTTGAGAGTGCATCTGCCACAACATTTTTCTCCCCTTTCTTGTAGATGATTTCAAAATCATAACCCAACATCTTGGTCACCCACTTTTGTTATTCTTCTGAAGAGAGTCTTTGTTCCAAGAAGTATTTAAGACTGCCATGATCTATTTTGACCTTGAAGTGCCTACCTATTAGGTAAGGGTGCCATTGCTTCAATGCATGTCATATTGCCATCATTTCCTTCTCATAAATGGATTTTTGTAAGTCCATTCCCTTGACTGACCAAATTTCAAAAGCAAGGGGCCTTCCTTCTTGCATTATAAAAACACCAATGCCATTTCTTGAGGCATCGCATTCCACAATAAAGGTTTTTGTGATGTCTGGTGTGTTCAAGATAGGAGCTTTGGACATCACCTCTTTAAGTTGTTCAAAAGCATGATTTGCCTCTGGAATCCATGAAAATGCATCCTTCTTAGTTAATGTCAATAAAGGTGCTTCTATTCTTTCATATTTCCAAACAAACTTGCGATAGTAACCTGTCAAAATAAAAAATCCTTTGAGATTCTTCAATGTTTTGGGAATCGTCCAATCCATCATGGCCTTAATATTGTTAGGGGATACCTTGACACCTTCATGAGATACAATATGACCCAAATACTCTACCTCCTTCACCCAAAATAAAAATTTGGATGGTTTGGCATATAGTTGTTGCTCCTTTAGTAGTTGTAGCACCCTATCAACATGTCAAACATGATCCTCCCAAGACTTTCTATAGATTATTATATCATCAAAAAATACTAACATAAATTTTCGAAGGAAGGTATTGAAAATAGAACACATCAACCCTTGGAATGTGAAAGGCACATTCGTAAGGACAAAAGTCATGACTAAAAATTCATAATGGCCTTCATGAGTTACGAATACTATTTTTGGGATATATGCTTCCTTTATTCTAATCTTATGATACCCTGAATGGAGATCCAACTTTGTGAAGTAGACTGCTCTATGTAGTTCATCTAATAATTCATCAATGACGAGAATGAGAAACTTATCTTTAATGGTGATCTTATTGAGCTCTCTATAATCTTGACACATACGTCATGAGTAATATTTCTTGAGTACCATTACCACCAGTGAAGGATAAGAACTTTGTCTAGGTCTAATAATGTAAGCCTCTAACATTTCTTCAACCATACTCTCAATTTCACTATTTTGGGCATAAGGGTATCTGTAAGGCCTGATGTAAGGAGGAACACTCCTAAGAATTAGGTGAATACCATGATCATGATCATGAGTGGGTGGAAGACCTATGGGGATAGCTTCAAATACTTTGGAATGCTTATCAATGATCCCTTGGAGATCTATGGGAATGGATGGTTTAGATGTTTGAAAATCTAGTGAGCATATTTGTACAACTATACCCTCATGCCCCTTTTTCAATAATTTTTTCATAGCATTAGAGATTATCACCTTATAGGGTTTCCTTGTGATACCCCTTAACTCAATCTCCTTTCCTTCCAATGAAAATTTCATGAAAAGTTCTTGAAAATTAAAAGTCACTATTCCCAATGATTGTAACCATTGGTCTCCTAGTACGGCATTAGCACCACCCATGGGTATATAAACAATTGGACTATTCATTACATATCCCCCCATAGTAAGATTGATATTATGGAATTTTCCTGAGAAATTGATAGTTCCTCCATTTGCATCATTACTTGAAACTCTAGTGTTGGATATATAAAGCAATTAAGAGATTTGGATAATTTATAGTGAATGAAATTATGAGTACTATCAGAATCAATTAGGACTATTACCTTTTTATTTTTGATATATCCTTCGATCTTGAGGGTTTGACGAATGCTAATTCCATCCAATACAATACATGATATGGTGGGAGTCAACTCTTCAGAAGAAATATCTTCTACGTTTTCATCTTGAGATGGTTCTTGTTCTTCTTCTTCCTCTTCACAATCTATGTAGAATAATTTTTTTTCACCACACTTATGTCCCTCACTGTACTTGTTATCGCAATTAAATCATAAACCTTTTGTTTTTATTTCATCCAATTGTTGAGGTGTCAACCTTGTAGGTTGAGGTGGTTTAGAAGAAAGAATATTATTCTCTTGATAGATGTTAGGAGTGGTCCTTCTAGTAGCCATAGCCATATTTTTACTTTCAACATTTCTCGCCACCATGAACACATTCTCCAATGATTTGGGTTCCCAAAGGAGAACCTCATGTTGAATGTTATCCTTTAAAGTTCCTATGAATACATTAATCAGGTGCTCATCTGGAATATATGTTACCTTTATATTCAATCTTTGGAATTTATCAATATGCTCTACAACTAAACCCTTTTGCTTGAGATTTATCAATTGGCTAAAGAAGGTATTGCTCATTGTATCCTCATAGTGTGTTATCATTTCTTCCATGAAAATTGTCCAAGTGACAAGTGATTTGCGAGAACAAAGCTATCGATACCACACAAATTGATTTGGTTCTAAATATAAAGACACAATCCATACCTTTTGTGTGTGTGTAACATCATGTAGATCAAATAACTGCTCCATCTGGAGTATCCATGTAATTGGATCCTTTCCATCAAACTTCTTCATATCAATCTTAGGAAAGTGGTTGGTTTTCAACCCAAAGTTGGAGTTTCTCCAATCTTGATTCATCTTCCTTTTGTCATCATCATGAATTTCATGGGATACATGGTCACTTTTAGGTGGCCTCTCTATTAAAAACTTTTTCAATCCTTCCATGATCTCCCCTTTTAAACCATCCATCTTAGTATCCATTATCACTTCCAACTTAGCTTCACTTGAATCCATCATCATTTGTAGTTTATCTTTTGTTACCTCCTTTTGTAAATAATATATGTCCTTGCACATTTCCTCACCTTCATCAAGAGTCCAAGTAGGATTTTCTGAGGGCTTATTTGGTGTAGAAGTTCACTTTTTTGGTGGCATGTTGGCCAAGTATCACTGCAAGGTAGGAATTCCTAGTTGTCTTAGGCAGACGTCCTCACAGAAAAGGGAGTGTCAGGTGTTATATCTCTCTGATATATGTCCAGGGTCCAACAATAGTACTCGGCCCAAAATCTCAGGGAAGTAACTAAGGAGGCTTGATCGTGCCCTTGACCATATTATCTGACTACCTAGGTACTAGAGAGTGATCTTTCTGAGTGTTGTTCTCAATGTACTATAGTAACAAGAAGGCCAAATGGTTTACTCAGTTGGTCTCAAAATTCTAGGGGGTCTCTCTATATACGCGAGGTACGTGGGAGCTCAAATATGTAGTAGTGGTGTCTAATGTGCAACCGTTCTAAATGGGCCTTCCAATATACTCTAGGTACGTGGAAGAACCACAGATTTCTCAGGTTGTAGCGTTGACAAGTAACGACAACTGATACAGTTAAAGATGTTGAAATACATCTGTACCTAAAAGAACATAGGATTCTCCCAAATTTCTATGATACACCTTTTATCCCACTTTATTCCACATTTTGAATCACCCCAATTGGATATTCTAGTCAAAAGATATGCAAATTTCCAAAAACAAACGCACCTTTTAAAACCATGATTTGGAGACTGTTATGCTATATGAACTTTATTATGTTGTAGATCTGCAATTTCAGCCTTTCTGATTCTAAAATTTCTACCTGAGGTAGCATGGTGTGTCTTCTTTCCAACCCCATAGTTTAGACCAAGATTGGATTCTCCAATAGAAGTTTATGATAACTTTCCCAAGATGAGATGATTGTTTTTTCCTTTCAGGAGAGTGAACTTGTGCATACTTCCACATGTCATTGTCTTCACTTTAGAACTTTATATTTGTACAAGTACAACGTTGGTTCATACCCTAACCAATGGAATAGGTCTCACTCAATTTAGAGGTATGTAGCTTCAGATACAACAATTTTCCCAAGATCACATGTTTTAGACTGAAATTTGGACCAACCCAAAACCTTAATTTCCTCAAGGAATAAATTTCAGAGTACAATGAATCAAGGGAGGAAATTTTTACACAAGATACTTCACTATTCTGCCTTTGTACTGTAAAAAATTTAGAACCTGAAACCAAGCCGAAAAAATTGGGAGTGAAAATTCCAAAAATATTTAAGACTAGTTTTAGGACTAGTCAAAAACCCTAACTTGAACATAATGTATCTCAAAAAATATCACGAACCAATATCTGAAATTTTGAACCAAGTTAGATCTATAGGTCGCCTCTACACCATAGAAATTCTAGATACTAAAACTTTCTAGAAAAAAATGTTGTAACGAAAATTCCAAGAACCCTTGTTTCAAAGAAGTCAGTCCCGAGGATTGTCTAGCTCTAATACCAAATGTTAAAAACCAAATATAAAAATAGCATAAAAACCTCAAAATAAGAAATCAACTCCTTGAAAAAGAGAGAAATTTAGATAGTAAACATCTTTGAGGGGGAAACCTCCTTATACATCATATGAATTCACAGTTATCATATGATTCCAAATGAAAAGGTCGCCTTGGTATATATAGGAGACTAGGAGGTACAATTAAAACTAATTGACCCAAGATGACATAAATAAAATAAAAATACTAATGTAATATGCCCCAATTAAGGCGTAATGTGCCACTATTTAGGGCTTAACACATCATCTCTGTGTATACCAAGAACCTTGTTAGCCACCACTTTCATCTTCAAGAAATCAAAGAATAACTTAGATTCCTCGTCACCCTCTTGAATCCACTAAATTTGATATTTGAATTGATCTCCTCTAGCAATATACTCCTCCTTATGAACCACCATCTCAAACCGAGTTGCATCCTTCTAAAGGGTGATGTTATGAAAATCCTCCTCCTAGAGAATACACACCTCCTCTAACTATCATCGATCCTCCCAAAGCTCTCTCTTGTGACCCCATTCCCTGATAAACTTCACCATATGGTGAATGGTCACCTCCTACCATAAAAGATACCCTTTCTCCCCCCTAGGACGAGGAACTAGATTCCAAACACGATGCACCAAAGCCTAGAAAACTACAAACTCCAAATGGGAAACATTGAGCTTAAACATAGATAAAGGTTTGGAGTCCACCACATGCCCTATCAAATTAAAAGCCACAATGGATAGATGATCTGAACCTTTAGTTGAAATCAGTTAGGTTCCTAACACGCACATAGGTAGAACAATATATTCGGATGTAATAATGGTCAATATTAATAAGGCCTTTCAATAAAATAGAATAAGGTGGATGTAAGAAGACCTAATAGAAGCTTCTGCTTCTAGAAGGATCTTCCTCTAGATGCTTATTTTTAGTATAAATAGGAGTCGAGGGTATGAGAACCCTAACTTGGATATTATTGTAATAGAGCTCTGCTCAACTGGAGGTTGCCCCCTTGAAGAGGCCAGTGAACATTGCTTTCAGATTCAAAGTGTTATTTATGTTATTGTTCTCATATCATTTCAGTGCAATTGTGGTGAATGTTTTGGTTATATTGTTGTTATTCTGCCATTTATAGCATTTTACTTCTATTCTGCATGCATTTTATATCTGGTATATTACAAGTGGTATCAGAGAACTTTCCTCGGCAGAAAGTGTGAGTTAATTTTTTTTTTTAGGGTAGAGACGTATTCCAACATCTTTAAGCCAAAAAGATCTGTCGTTACGCGCATAAACCTGCAGTTGAGGGATTCATACACACAGGAATCACAGGTGGTACTTAAGTGCATGTCTGTTGGCCACACTTGTAACCCTTGTTGGTATCCCTTCGAGTGGTTGCACATCAGACAACACCTGTGTATGGATCGACCTAGATTACGTGAAAGCCCTCTTTAGATAAACCGATCGATCGCCTGACTGCTATAGTGTCACCGAGAACAACACTCGGGAAGATACTCTCTAGTACCTGGGTACTCGGGTAGTATGGCTAAGGGTACAGTCTATCCCCCTTAGTTAGTGCCCTGAGATATTGGATCAAGTACTACTGTTGGACCCCGCACGTATATCAAAGAGCTATAGGACAGGGCAAACCCTTGTCTGTAGAACCCTTGAATACCTAACCCTTGGGGACAAAAACATAAACAAATTAAAATAGACAAGATCTATTGCCCCGCAACTGTGTTCGGGTTGCCAAGTAAATACACATTTCTTTCTGGTTTATAATTTGGGCATTTCCTCTCTGTAGTATTCTTCAGACCAGACTCTAACTCTGTAGGTGTTAAAAAAAAAAAAGTCTGGAATTTGTTTCACCACTACTTGAGACCTATTCCATTGGAATCATCTCTTCTCCCTTATCACATTCATCCATACCATTTTTCGGAAAAAAATTTGAACCCACCCGCCCCTTTTGAATTTCCCCATCCTCATGGCCCATACCCGTAGCCAAGACTTGGAAGCTCGCTTCAACACCTTGCAATCTGGTCTCATCGAGACCCAACAAGAAGTGAAACAACTCAGTGCCAATGTTGTCGCCATCAATACAACCATGTAGTCCTCAAGGGAGGAAATCAAACAAGACCTCACCACCCATCTTGAATTAGTCTTTTCGGCACTTTCCACCAAACTGCATATCCCTATAGATAACCCTTCTTCTTCCTCACCTCCACATACTGACAGTGACCATTCCCCTCATTCCCATAACTTTTAGAGCCATCACTTTCAACGTGACCTACGCCTTCCGCGAGTGGATGTGACGAAATTTGATGGCTCGGACCCCACTGGTTGGCTAACCCAAATGGAACATTATTTCTCTTTATACAGCATTACAGATGACTTGGCCAAACTATGGTATGGTGTTCTCCATCTAGATCAAGAACATTGGCAATGGTAGCAATGGAGAAAAAATTCTCGTCAAGGGTATATTGCTTGGACACACTTTGTGGCAAAGCTTTATGAACGCTTTGACACTGACACCAACCATTTGGGTCGTTTGACAAAGTTGAAGCAATTAGGAATAGTGGAAGACTTTATAGCTGCCTTTGAGTGCCTAACTTTTAGAACAAAGGGCATGTCTGATGCCTTTTTCTGAGAGTGTTTTATCAGTGGCCTCAAGGATGAGATTCGGGCCCATGTCCTCATGGCTCGGCCTCAGAGTTGGGTGGAGACTACTAAAAGAGATAAAGAAGCACAACAAGTTGTATCTTCTCAAAACCGAAAACCCTCCTTTATCCCTCACCCAAAACCGGTAAATCCCACTACTCCCTCTGCTCCACTAAAGATCCAAAAATTGACCAGGGTTGAAATGGTTGAATGCCAACTCAAAGGCCTTTGTTATAACTGTGATGAAAAATATTTCCCGGGCCACAAGTGTAAAGAACAAAATCTTTTTATGGCCATCTCAGAGGATATTTCAGAAGAGGATGTAGAAACTTCCCTTGTGTCTGAGTCACCTGAATCCACTGACATAAACCCTCCCTCAGACCCTCCCGAAGTAGAACCGGTCATTTACCTCAATCCTCTCACTGGCTTCTCTGCTCCCCAAGCCGTCAAGCTAATTGGTTACATCAAGCATCGGAAGGTCATCATTCTGGTTGATAGTGGAAGCACCCATAATTTTATTCATCGCTGCATTGCCCAAGAAACTCATTGCTACATCCATGCCATCAATAATTTCCAAATCATGATTGCCAATGGTGGCTCCATGAAATGTGGAGGCCATTGTGAAAATGTGTGTCTTCAAATTGGTGACTACCACCTGAAATCCCATATGTTTGCTATCGACATGGGAGGTTGTGGAATTGTGTTAGGTGCAGACTGGATAAGGACTTTGGGTCCCATTCTCATGGATTTTAAAGACTTAACCATGCAATTCGACTAGGAGGGCCACCAATATAAGTTCCAAGGTATCACCACTGGTTCACTAGAGATCATTAGTTCCCATCGCATGGGAAAGTTTCTAAAAAAAGGTCATTCTAGTGTTATCGCCCAACTCCATGCCATACAAGCAACATAGACAACCTCGGTCCCGCAAGACCTCCAAGCCATCCTTTCTAAACGTCCATTGGTCTTTTCCACCCCCCAAGGACTCCCTCCTTCCCGTGGTGTTCATGATCATGCCATTCTCCTTGTACCCGAAAGTCTTCCTCCCAATATCCATCCGTATCGTCACCCCTTTTCCCAAAAACATGAAATTGAGAAAATGGTCCAGGAACTCCTTAATGCAGGCGTTATCCGCCCTAGTACAAGCCCCTACTCATCTCCTGTGGTCATGATCCTGAAGAAAGAAGGTTCTTGGCGAATGTGTCCTAACTTTCGTGCCCTCAAAAACTTACCATCAAAGACAATTTCACCATTCCTGTCATTGATGACCTCCTGGATGAATTGAGTGGCGCTCAATTCTTCCCTAAACTGGATCTTCGTTCGGGCTACCACCAGATACGTATGAAAGAGGCAGACATTCCCAAGACTTCCTTTAGAACTCATGAGGGCCACTATGAGTTTTTGGTCATGCCATTTGGCTTGTGTAATGCCCCCTCCACCTTTCCAAAGCCTCATGAATCATGTCTTCCATCCTTTTCTCCACCATTTTGTCTTATTTTTCTTTGATGATATCCTCATCTATAGAAAAACCTGGACATACCATCATGCTCATGTGGATTGATTTCTCCATCTACTTTCTCAGCACCAACTTTTTCTGAACCAGTCTAAATGTGTTTTTGGGGCCTCAAAAGTAGAATACTTGGGCCATCTAGTTGGAAAGGATGGCGTCAGGGTGGATCCTAAAAAGATTGAAGCTATGCAAGACTGGCCTCACCCAAAGACTCTTAAGATCTTGCATGGATTTCTGGGCTTAACAGGGTATTATCACAAGTTTGTTAAGAATTATGGGAAGATTGTAGCACCTCTCACTGCTCTCCTAAAAAAGAACTCTTTCACTTGGACTCCAGCCGCTGCTCAAGCTTTTCAAACCTTGAATATGGCCATATGCGCCACTCCAGTCCTCTCCCTTCCCGATTTCACAAAGACCTTTGTGTTGGAATGTGATTCCTCAGGGAAAGGAATCAGTGTTGTCCTTATCCAAGAGGGTCGACCTTTAGCCTTTACCAGCAAGAAACTATCTAAAAGAAATCTGGACAAATCCATCTATGAAAAGGAAATGTTGGCTATTTTGTATGTCGTTGATCTATGGTGCCCTTATCTATTGGGGCAACATTTCCAAATTAAGATAGAACATCAAAGCCACAAGTATTTTTTGGAACAACGCATTTCCTCCCCAGAACAACAAAAATGGGTGACTAAGCTCTTTGGATATGATTATGAGATCATTTACAAGAAAGGCAAAGATAATGTGGCTGTGGATGCACTTTCCCAAAAATATGAAGATGAAGGATCCCTTTTTTCTCTTTCATTCATTGTACCAGATTGGCTCCAAGTCGTTCGCCAGGAATGGCTACAAGATCCCAAAAGTTCGCAGTTGATCCAAAAATTGCAGTCCAATGCTCCAGCTTCCCCAGGGTACTCTTGGCTCCATAATGAACTTCGATACAAAGGTTGTTGTATTTAAGTAAACAATCAAAGCTTAAATCCATGATACTTTCTGAGCTTCATGCTACACCCACAACAGGGCACTCCGGGTTCACAAAAACCTATGACAAGGTCAAACGTTCATTTTTCTGGGATGGTATGAAACAGGACATTCGTAATTTTTTCGTTGAATGTGATGTGTGTCAACGCAACAAGGGAGAAACAGTCAAATCTCCGGGCACACTACAACCGCTCCCGATTCCCCTACTATTTGGAAGGATATCTCTTTGGATTTTATTACAGGCTTACCCAAATCGGGAAATAAATCAGTCATCATGGTGGTTGTTGATCGCCTTTCCAAGTATGCTCATTTATGTGCCCTTCAACACCCATTTACAACATCCATGGTGGCTCAAATTTTCATGGATCAAGTCTTCAAGCTTCATGGCACGCCACACTCTATTGTTTTTTATCGCGACCCAACTTTCACAAGCAATTTTTTGCAAGAACTGTTCAATATACAAGGCACCGAATTGCATCTCAGCACAACTTATCATCCCCAGACTAATGGCCAAACGAAAGTTGTCAACAAGTGTTTGGAAACATATTTGAGGTGTTTTGCCTCGAAAAAGAAAAATCAGTGGGCTCAATGGTTACCCCTAGATGAATGGCAGTACAACACTTCATACCATATAGATACACACATGACTCCTTTTGAGGCAGTACATGGACATAAGCCACCTTCAGTTCTCTCATACTTACCGGGTGCCTCAAAGGTCCATCCAGTTGACCTAACACTTACAGCTAGAGAGGTTATTCCTTGTACCCTCAAAGAGAATTTGGTTATGGCACATAATTGTATGAAGCAACAAGAAGATCAAGGTCTCTCTGAACGACAATTTGCAGAAGGGGATCAGGTGTTTCTTCGACTGCAACCTTACAAGCAAACTTCTCTCAAGGTCGACCATTGTCAAAAGATAGCGCCCAAATTTTATGGTCCTTATACCGTTCTCAAATGTGTGGGACAAGTAGTCTATAAGTTAGCTTTGCCCAACCATTCGAAGCTACATCCTATTTTTCATGTTTCATGCTTAAAGAAGGTGAATGGAGCTAAGTGTCTAATTCAAACCAACCTTCCAGAGTTAGCTGAAGAGGGATCCATTTGGCTACAACCAGAAACAGTTTTGGACCAATGTGAGTGTCGCCTACATCAGAGAACCATCAAGGAAGTGCTAGTCTAGTGGAATGATACAACTCTAGCAGATGCCACTTGGGAACCAACTACCATTCTCCAACAATTTCCTCATCTCAAGCCTTGAGGACAAGGTTGTTTTTAAGGGGGCGGACATGTTAGGGTCCTAACCCGCACATAGGTAGAATAATATATTCGGATGTAATAAAGGTCAATATTAATAAGGCCTTTCAATAAAGTAGAATAAGGCGGATGTAAGAAGACCTAATAGAAGCTTCCGCTTCTAGAAGGATCTTCCTCTAGATGCTTCTTTTTAGTATAAATAGGAGTTGAGGGTATGAGAACCCTAACTTGGATATTATTGTAATAGAGCTCTGCTCAACTGGAGGTTTCCCCCTCGAAGAGGCCCGTGAACATTGCTTTTAGATTCAAAGTGTTATTTCTGTTATTATTCTCATATCATTTCAGTGCTATTGTGGTGAATGTTCTGGTTATATTGTTGTTATTCTGTCATTTCTAGCATTTTATTTCTGTTCTGCATACATTTTATATCTGGTATATTACAAAATCAACACATCAACCAGATGCTTATTCCCAAAAAAGAGAAAGCATCCCTCATTCCATAGATCTGATCCAATATATCGTGAACCATAGTAGATCCCTATCGAAAGTTGGACCAGGTAAACCATGCATCCACCATTGTCAACCCCTGATCTGTAAATTATCATGGATATTCCACTGGAACAATTCATCACAACAGATATGATAAATAAAACTAAAATCTACACTATGAAGGTTAAATTCCTTTAGATTCTAGAATATTTAGTTGCTGATTTTCTACTTATGCATGAAATATATAAAATGCGGAAAATAGAGAACAATATAATACAATCACACACCATCGACAAAATAACACAAATATTTTCTCTAAGAAACCCTTATGGAAGAAAACGCATCTAGAAGGTGAGGTTGCTTTGCTCTATTTTTCCTAGTATGGAAATAATGCAAGTACAAAGGAGAAGGTACTCTCTACGGAGTTACCTAAGACCTGCGGCGTATTAAGCTACTACAAAACATTAACCCCCTATGTCATTCTCTCTAATTTCCCTCTCCCAATTGATCTTTGTTATGGAACAAAATACAATAGCATTAGAATTGAATCCCTTTTCCTCCTAGAGGCATGATATTTAACATCGTTTGATAGCCATCTAGGGGTAGGGTTTTGACTTCCTCAACCCTCAATTGTGATAAGGTTTAGGACCTTCTAGAATCTTCTTGAAATTACATTTGTGGCTATCCCCATATGTGTGAGTAATAGGGGTTGACGTGGCATCCTCTCGTAGCATGGTGCTCAACACAGTAGGTCAACTTAAGGGAGGCATCATTTTTTCATACGAGCTCTAATTGACGTGATTTTTACACCATTGGAAAAGTCTCGATGTGTGTAATAACGTCACAAGGTCCAAACTACACCGACAAAGATTTCACTCCAGAAATGTCATTTGATGCCTCAAAATGGATCCATAAGTTTTGAAACCCCAATTTTCCAAACTTAGACCTACCATTAAAATGGCTCTGCAAGTTGATTCCTCCAATTTTTTCCACTCTGAAAGCATTGAGATAGATGAAAAATAATATAATGATCCAATATGGATCAACCCCTTTCTTCCCCCAATTGGAGTCGAACAGTTGAAGAGTAGACCAAGCCTTCTTCTCCGAACCATTGATCATATAACCAACCCCTCCTCCCCTATTACCATCTCATTCAACCATGTTAAACTATCTCCCAATTATCTAATCAACATCTCGAAGAGAGGTCTCCATCCACTCCCAAAGATGAATACATAAGGGGCTAAGGTTTGGTGCATACATAGAGAAAAAAACTAACAATCTCTCATGAATTAGCAAAATAATCCAAATGCAAAAATTGCTCAAGTCAATGCCTGAAGCTATAACAAAACTCTGCAGATATAATGAAATGGCTAACACCATTGAACCTTTTCCTTGATCATGATCCATGGCCCAGAAGGGGCCAGTCCAAGACTATGAAACTCAAATCTCAAATCTAAATAACTTGACCTCCTGCAAAACAAACTATTTGTAGCTGAAGAACTCCTTAAACAACCTCCTTTGTACATGGAATCCTCATCTACATAGGATTTTAAAATACATTTACACAACTTTTAAAAAATAATTTTTAGTACAAGTTTTAATTAATGTAATAGTATACCCTTATTCTATTTATTAGATAGATATAATAATCGATAATAATGAGATTAAGTTTGGTTTATCACCTTTTTCCATTTCTACTATTTTATATAATAATTGATGATACTCTTGATTGATTTACTTATTTCTATTTACTTGAACTTTAAATAATATAAAATTTATTTATTTATTTTAAAATTTTATTTATATATATATTTTTTTAAATTATTAAATTTTAAATTTTAAAAATTTTAATTTTCATATTTTTAATAAACTTTTTAAATCATATAAGAAATTGTCAATATAGTATTAAAAAAAACAAAATATTATATTTGTATATATAGATGTAATAGTTTAAAAGTTCTTTATCTTTTGGTTGTTTTTAGGTCATTTTTTCAGTTTGATTTTACCTGAAATTAAAATAAGATGATAAATAGTTGGATGTATAAATTTATTTGAGTGACTAAATTTGTATAATACACTAAATTCCAGCCAAAAAAACCCAAAAATTATAACGTTTAACATAAGATTGATTTGAAATTTCGGTCCACGGAAACCAGTACGAAGACGAGCGTGGTTGATGACGTAGAAGAGAAGAGTGGCTGATGGCGTAGAAGAGAAGCGTCACTGGATCCATTATTCTGTGGTGGTGGGTCGGTGTGCTGGATCCATTATATCAAAACAAGAGGCCGCCAACAGTATTGTGTTTGCAGTTTTCCAAAGCGTTCCTTCCACCGTAGTTTACCCTATTGCTTTTCTTTGCCAATATTTCGCGCATGTATATTTCAACCGGTTTCGAACCCCAAAACAGTGGGTGGTTTCTCTCAATCCCGGCTGTCGTTTTATCATATATCTGTCATAAGATAAATGCCTGTAATCTGGTACGACCATGTAGGGCAACATTATTTTAGCAGACATATGGTGTACATTTGCTCACATTCACTGCAAAGATTAGATGGATTCCCACGTTATTGCAGCAGACTTGTCGTGTGATCAGGAGTGCTCGGGCGATGGTCACAACCCTAAAAAATCATGTTCTGATCAGAAGCAACAGCAGCAGCAGGCCCCTCGCCCACTAATAATTCCCCCAAGGTTTTGATCTGCCATAACAACAGCAGATTTGTTTGATAAGAACAGCTAACAGCGTATGTCTGTGTATATTTGATTTACAGGGTTGCTTAGATACTGACCATGAAATTGATTGGATTTTCTTTGCAGTGTAAGTGTTTTGTGTTCTGCATGCGCGCAGCCCCAGTGGGAAAGCGAATGGAATTTCAGTATAGAAGATGGGGTGCCCATCAACAACGACAGGAACAACACATCGTTTAAAAGAGGAGATTTGATGAAAGACATAGAGAAAGCAGGCAAAAGCCAAAAGATGCGGAGGAAAATGGGAAGGGTGTTCTATCATAGACCGCCCGGTGTGCTTCTTTCTCCTTGAAAGATTCAAGTGCCCCACAGTCTCAGTTTTTCAGTAAGGCTAACTAACTCATACACAGGGCTTTATGATAGATTGTATTGGAATTGGGATGATTACCATTTAGTTTCATATACTGTAATGTAAAGCAATGGGAAGGATGGGTTAAGTTCACATGTGACACCCTTGGTTCGGCTCTATGTAGGGTCATCGCAATTGATCATTCAAGATATTTCTTCTGTTGTACTTAAAAGACGGGTTAATTGAATTATTCAAAGTAAATCATGGCCTCATAGATTAGCCACAGATATTTTTATGTATTGTTTCATATCAAGTAGAATGGAATTGAAATTGTTTTGACTTAATAGCAAAGCAAGATCACTGTTTATTATATTTCATTTTTTTCAGGGTTAAAGTATAGTATGTAGATTTTTACGGTTCTTAGTAATGGTGGTTTGTAATTTTAGAAATAAACTGTGTATAGAGTTTTTGAAGCGTTCAATATTTGAATTCAATATTTGAATGTACATTTCATCCATCATCAAAAACTGTTAAAGCAATAAGTATTAAAAATTGGGACTGTCCATAAAGTTGTTAAAAGTTAAAACATGAAGATCACCTTTTATTATATTTCAATTTTTTCATGGTTAAAGTATGTAGATTTTTACAGTTCTTAGTAATGGTGTTTGTAATTCTAGAAATAAACTGTGTATAGAGTTTTTGAAACGTCCAATATTTGAGTGGATACTCTATCCATCATCAAAAACAAAAACTGTTGAAGCAATAAGTATCAAAAACTGGGACTGTCCATAAAGTTATTAAAAGTTAAAACATGGAGATCACTGTTTATTATATTTCAATTTTTTCATGGTTAAAGTATATAGATTTTTACAGTTCTTAGTAATGGTGTTTGTAATTCTAGAAATAAACTGTGTATAGAGTTTTTGAAACGTCCAATATTTAAGTGGACACTCTACCTATCATCAACTATTGAAACAAAAAGTATCAAAAACTGATTCTGCCAATAAAATTGTTAAAAGTTAAAATCTGGTGATTCAAGTTAAACCAAAAAAAACCCTGTTTGTTTAGAAGATAGCAATGCGCAGATAGCAAATTGACTCGCAGAAAACAAGGATGCATAATAAATACAACATCTCAAATTCTGGTCGTCGAAATAAAGTATAGAGAGAGGGAAAAGCACACAAAAACTGTGTTGAAAAAGGGGAACTAACTTCAATGCAATAGTGAACAACCCGTAATCTAAAGGAACAACTCCCTCGTTTATATTATATTTTCAACGACTCAAGATAAATGCTATTAATTCCAACATCTTCCCTTAATGTTCACTTTTATGAACTGATATCACCCTTATCATAAACTTCAATGAACTGATATCACCCTTATCATAAACTTCAATTTCAGTTTCAGAGATTTTGCCTTTCTCAAAGGCGGGTGAAGATATCCGTTAACTATTCACTAGTTTGCTAATACTGCAGATCAATTACTTTATTAATGATTAGTTGCCTAATGCGTCGTCACTGATGTACTTCAGCATGTTTTAACTTTTAACTCATGTCCTCTGATGAAGCAAAAGACTATGTGCTCATCCATACTGATGTGTGTGATACTATAACAATCCCACCATAGTTGATTGCTTCTTACAATACCATGAAATTGCACCAGAACCTAGTGTAAACACATAACCAGAAGTAAACTTTATGTCATCCAAATCTCTGGTTCAGTCTGAATCCGTCCAAATCTCTCGCTCAGTCTGAGTCCATGTAATCGACAAATAAGCCTTTCGTTTTCAACAATACTCAGCCCCACAGCTGATAACTTTTAAACTCCTAACTATGGCTACAAAGTTAACTCATGTCCTCTGATGAAGAAAAAGACTATGTGTTCATCCATACTGATGTGTGTGATACTATAACAATTCCACGATAGTTGATTGCTTCTTACAAGACCGTGAAATTGCACCAGAACCTAGTGTAAATACATAACCAGAAGTAAACGTTATGTCATCCAAATCTCTGGTTCAGTCTGAATCCGTCCAAATCTCTGGCTCAGTCTGAGTCCATGTAATCGACAAATAAGCCTTTCGTTTTCAAAAATACTCAAGCCCACAGATGATAAGTACCTTTGATATACCTCATCATCCATTTTGCAGCATTACAATGAGATTCATGAAGCATCTGCATGTTTCATACAATGCGATTCATGAGGCATCTCCATGTTTCTTGATACAAGACTAACAAAAAATGTAATCTCACAGCTGCTATGTGTTAAATAATCCAGACAACCCACAATTTAAACATAACATCTAAAAAGTGGAGAATCACACATTTTAGTTAACTTGGAACCTGATGCGAAAGGTGTTAGTGCAGGCTTACAATCTTCCATAAAGAAACCTGCAATTTATCGTATCAATCCTACTAATAGTATGAGAGTATTACATAGGTTGATATAAGAATATGCCATTTTCTGAATGTTCAACTCGAATTCCCGAAAAATAATGCATCTCGCCTGAGCCCACCATCTCAAAGCACTGTGGAAGCTCATGCTTCACTTTATAAGTCCAGTCTATAGAGTTTCGTGCCACAATAAAATCATCCAGATATAAAACTAGAAGAACAATTTCCTTTTCAACATGTTTAATATATATATTACGATCTGAATGATTATGAATAATTCTGTTTTGCAGAAGATGTTTATCTATTTTCTCATATCATACCAAA
>ML779290.1:327515-361894 GCA_009831015.1 Picea engelmannii
CATCGGGAAGTTTTCCTCCCACAGGAAACTCTTCGGGTCTCCCTTCCTTCTATCGGGGTTACCTTTATCGGGATTTTGAATTCGTCAATGTTCTAGTGGTTTGAATCCCCGATTCCCGATTTTCGATTTTCGATGAGCTTTCTTCACACGTGAGCCCTCCTACACTTAGCTCTTGTCGCATATGACCATGTCTTCGCGACCGTGGCCTTACCTTCCTATCGGGTTTTCAGTCCTTGAAACCCGACGTGCTCCTTTGTGTGCTAGCCCTCCTGGCTAGGCCTTGGTCTACGTGACTGATACTATATGACTTGTTCAACCATGTGGTTGCATGAGTTTTCCATAGTCTTGGTCACCTCACACATATAATAGAAACTTACGAAATCGGACAATGATGTATTAAAGGTCATTCAAAGAAAGTTTAACTTTAAGCCTTGTTTAGAAGAATAATTAATTAGCATTAATCTTTAATTAAATTTGAAAACTTAAATTACTTAATTCATAATTAAAAGGTTTAAGGGTTAAGCTAATCACGTCGCAATATCGAGATTCGCGGTTTTATAAAATCAAATAATCTTGTCATCGTGTTTCCTGATACATTTAATCCTTAAGTAAAGTTTGGAATTAATCTAATCACCGTTAAGACTGGCTAAGAGTTAAATAATTACATCGCGATATCGGAAATCGTGGTTTTATGAGGAGCATGTTTCACGTCATCAGATTTCCCAAAATCCCGATTTTCCGATGCACCTTTTTGCCTTAACCCTTAGCGGTTAAGTCAGGTCCATGTGACCTCTACCCCGTGATCGTAATAGAAGCTCTCGTCGAGGTTTCGGAGTTCATGATGTCGCGATGCTCACGTACTCGAAACTCTTGATCCTCCGACTTCCGACGTGTTCCTTTAAGTGTTAGCCCCTACCATGGGCTCTAAACCATGTGACCGTTGACTCATGACCCCGGCCTTTTCCTTATCGGGGTTCGGGGTTTTGCGAATCAAAATGTTTCAAAACTCTCGACAACAGAATCCCCGATTTCTCGATTTTCGAGGGACTCCGTCTGTGATAGCCCTCCGGCTATGGCTCACACTCCTTTGACAATCGAGAAATTGCATTTCGCGATATCGACACCTCACTGCACTTGTTCCTGGAACTTATGAAGTTCTGAACTCCGATGTGGGGTGACATCTATCCTCCACTCTAACCCTGGTGGTCCCCACTCTGTCCTTGCACCCGTCGGGAAATCGTGTATCGAAATATCGCAATTCTCGTTGTCATGTGCTCGGGCCTTCCAATTCTCCTACCTCTGAATCTGCGGAATCTTCTGACACGTGTCCTTGTTGATGGACGGTTCTGAGTGCCCGTCAGGATATCGCGTATCGCGATTCCTTAAGGTAGCGATTCTACACTCCTGAGACTCCGATGGTAAAATCCTGATGCCTCTCCGGGCTTCTCCTCTACCCATCAGGACTTAAACCCTGCGCAACTTCCGTCAACTTGGACAGTTGACGGGTAATCCCACAGGGATCTTACGACTCATGATCCTCCCGAGTTTAAACTCCTGTGCAGTATCCAAAGGTTTTAAACCTCGTGCACGTTCTCCATATCTGACGGTTACAAGGGTTCGCCTTCCCTCGCGAACAGATCCGACGGTTCTAACACCATTGGTGTAGAGACCTGTCTCCCTATGGTCATAGACCATACCAGCTGCGGTTTTCACCGCACCGCTAAACCTCCTGAGCTTGTAAACATGGTCAAGCAACTACTTGACATCCTGGAACAACCAACGTCCGAACTTGGCCATTCCAGGCCCAATTTCTCTTCACATTTTCGGTCCAAAGACTGCTCCACTGGCCCATCTAGGATCAGTGTTGAAACTTTAGCTCTGATACCAATCTGTAGTGTACCCTTTCGCTACCGAGGTTTCCAAACCTCTCAGTTACCATTCTATACATGAATGATACATAATTTGTACAGGCATTATAGGCGCATGCATTTAACACAATTAAACACATTTAAATTACAGAGTGAAACATATCTGGTTACTGCTATAATTAAACATTCCATAGCATTCCACAGTAACTCATTTACACAGCGGAAAACATGATACATGAACAGCACAGTCATGCCAAATGTGATAAAAAAATAATTCAGATACTTATCTTTGAACAGTTGTAGAATTCACCAACCAAGTGTAGGCCTTCCACGAACCTCCCAGCCTTAGACCACACTGTTCATCAGCTCAACAGTGGGTCACCCCTAAGCTAGGACCGAGCTCCACCCCAAGGCAAGGAATCCTAGGCTAGGCTGAGGTTACAGGGAAGTTAGCACATACACATCATCAGGAAGAAAGCTCTCCCAGGAATCTCCCACACTCACTGCCCACAGACCCTCATTCCCCACATGCCTGTTCCACCCCAAAAGTGTGTACCTTCTCTGTCACATAGACAGTCCTTCGACTGCCAGTCTCCCTTACCTTGGGTTACAGGAACAGACCGGACCGGAATTCTCCGGGCTCTATGACAACTACAGGGTTCCTTCCAGGAGTTCTCTCCTCCCTCTGCGCACTCTCTCACCTGGAGGAGTCGCTCACAGGCCAACAAGCCTCACGCAGTCCAGTACTGCGTGGTCACAACAATCCATGGGAAACACAGACAAATGCTTCCCAAAATAGTTCAGCGGTCACAGGATAATCTCACGGGATGATTTTGGAACACGGACTTCACACACAGGCTAGCTCAGCTTCCCCGAATAACAAAGATACTTCCACTCAATTCAGAACAGGCTTCTTGTTCAAGGAATGTGCACACAGGTTTTCCCGGAGACACGCACAGACTCCCCAGCTCTGGACAGGGTGTACACGGTTTCTTCGGACAACCACAGGCTTTATGACTTTCAGAGTTAAACCAGGGTATTCTGGTAGATGGCTTCCACGGCTCTCCCCAGGACAGTCAGATCGAATGGATCAGAACTGCCTCATGGCTTACTGCATTGGTTTTATTTGCATGCACTAGGGTTGACACTTGTCACCCTGGAACTGCATGCGTTCCATCCGTACGCCTTCCTCCCACCACTTGGGAAATCACATGTCCTTCCAAAGGTCTTAGGATAAAATAATATGCACATGGCTCTTTTTGGAAATAATATTAAAATATTATTACAGGCCTAAGCCCCCTAGGCTTAGCCCCTAGGCTCAACACTCAGCCCCTTTCCCACCTTCCAGCCCCTAATTCCTTGCCCACTCCGTGGATGCTCAGTCCCCCATCACTCATTCATCGTGGTCGGTCTGCACTGGCGGTGTTTATATTTTATTAATTGATCTGCATACATACAAGTACATCAACAGGCTCCTAGCCTTCAACACTTAGGCTCCCTAGCCTATCAAAACACATAAGCCTACAACTTATGCAAAACTTGGCTCACCAGCCTATAGAACACATTTACAATTCTTTGCATAAAACATGATTTGTAACGGGGCTCGGCCTTGGGGACACTACAAAATTCCTTTATTGAAAACCTATTATGACTTTAACAAAAACTAGAAGCGAGTATTAAGCAAAAAAATAAAGATCACCAAGTTGATAAGTCCTCCTCCTCCAATGGTATTAAAACCTAATCAAAACCAACCAACTTAAGCTTCTACTCTAAATTAGAATAAATAAAATGACTATACTAAGAAGAAACATAGCAATAATTATATATCCACCTTCCAACGAGTATGAAAATAAGGTTGAATAATAGTCCACTCTATCTTCTATAAAAGATGAAGGGTGTGATGAAGAGTTTACTATAGCCACGTATCTAAAACTATATTAAAGAGATGAAAAAGAAGAAACCAAACTTTTGGTTACCAATATGAATACCAAATCACTATACATACCAAAAGTTCTCCCAATCCAAAATGGAGAGAAAGACATGATCGATGTAGTGAGCCTTGTTTCACAGATATTAATCAATCTACCCCACCCATTTAACCCAAAGATCTCATTTTTCTCAATTCCAGACATTTAACGATATACACATTCTATGGTAAAGAGCCTTGAAATCATGCCATGTGTTTATAGTTGGGACATAGGCTTCCTTTAAAAGGTTGTTCCAATAAAAAGACATTAGAATTTGTGTTGCATGCCCCCACTACATATGGTTAGAATTAATAATGTTTAAACATGACTTTTCTTTATTATTTCATGGAAATTCTGAGGTAAAAACATGCCTCCAAAAAACATGTACTATCAAAATCAACCACCTGTATCTCTAGTTTATCCTATTGTGGGTATATAAAAAATATACATAGTGGGTACTCGTTGGATGAAAAAAATTAATTCTTCATCCAATAAGTTCCTACATTTTAAATTTACATAAACCTATAAGGAGATGAGTTGAAACTAAAAAGGATCTTTTTAGACCTCAAATTTTCCATAATGTTTACACCATCTACTAGTAGAGCTCCTTTCTTTTTGAACATAGAAGTTACTTGAAATATCAAATCAACCTTTAATATATATTATGTGCTTATTAACTCCATTGCAAGATTTGTTTTACCAACACTAAGATGGTATCTCACCTCATAATCAAGTCCAATCGCTCGAGTGCATTGCATTATATCATGTTCTTAAAACTTACCTCTACACATATTGTACTTCTTTAGTAAGTTTTAAGGGAAAATATTTATTAAGGGAAGGGAGTTTGTTATGTTCCTTAAGATATATATATATATATATCCTATTTTTTTGTATTTAAGTTCATTCTCTAATTAGTACTTTCCATTTTTCTACTTAACACTCTTATTAATAATTGACTTTTCCCTTTACATAGGCCAATCTACAGAAAACACAAGTTCCTCTCCATGTGTTGTGGGAAAATATTGCATCCTCAACTATCTCATCTACTTCTATATATTGTCCTTAATATTCCATTTGTGAAAGTGCTCCTATTTCAATAATATTAGAAGCATTACTATCATATTTAACAATAGAGACAACAACCTCGTGGAATATATGAAAATTGGAATCTCCATAATTATATATATATATATATATTGAGGATAGCATCTTGGAACACAAAATGAAGATGTATGATTTCTACTACCCATATCATATGGTAGCCCTACCATGTGTTGGTGTCAGCATGAATACTACATGTCAAAATTTTAAAAGTGGATGGGGAACATTTTCATATGGTCTGCAAAACTTTAACATGTCAATAAGGGACCATTGTATGCCTTAGAACGTAGATATGTACACCATAGATATTAAAAAATGTAAGTTCAAGCAATGTTCAACAATATTTATCTTTTTCCATTATTTTCTTATCATTTTGTTTTAGTAATATATATAAGTTTATATATATATATATATATATATATATATATATATATCCTATTTTCTTATATTTAAGTTCATTCTCTAATTATTGTTTTCCATTCTTCTACTTAACACTCGTATTAATAATAAACTTTTCCCTTTGCATTTGCCAATCTACAGAAAATGCAAGTTCCTCTCCATGTGTTATGGAAAAAGATTGCATTCCCACCTATCTCTCTATATAAAGAAAATTATATGTACTTGGAAGTTATCTCTAATATATTTTTATTTTACATTGAGAGGTTGTATTTTCAAAGTGGCTTAGAAAATGGTCTCTCTTAGATAAGATTGATAGTTTTCTTTTCCATTACATTTTGGTTTTGTTTTTTAAATTAAAAGTTGTATTACTTCTTAGAACTAAAAAATTTACATATTCTTTGGAACCTAGGGTCCGCCCTGTCGAAAAGTGGAAACTAGAGTCATCTTCAGATTCCTATAAAAATTATCCATATTGTCTCTATGCTTATAAATAGAAAGATTATGGTGTAACCAATTATACAGAGATGGTTGGGAAGCCATTTAAAAAGATCCTCAAGAGATTTAAGAAAAACAAAACCAGAAGCATAAACCAAAGAAATCATGCACTACAAGTTTCACGTCCTCCGCCTCCAGTAGTGTGTTGATTCCAAGCCAAAACTAGATTGAAAGGTTGACAACAAACCACATGGTGGCTGGAAGCAGGGTCTCGTGATAGAGCTTCAAAAACAAATTCCAGTTGATGATTGATGTGCTCATGTCGAAATAGTTGGTCTGCTACATCTTGGAGAATATCCATGATTAAATTAAGATTCTCCTCAGAGAAGTGAAGAAAACAAGAGTCTGAAATCTACTTTGAAATGAGATTTACTTCTTGAAGGGGTGTCAGTGGGGGTGCCTCGTCAATGATAGGATAGCCCCAATGACCTTCTGGTGGGGTGTTCATAAAATCATGGCCTATTGCGAGCACCTGAGTGGGCCCAATGGTTAAGAACATGTGTTATCTCCGGGGAGGTCACAAGTTCAAAACCGGCGGGGGGTAGGGATGCTCATATTGGCCTGTTGTGACAAGGCTGGAAGGGTAGACAACCCCTAGGATAGAGGTTCACTCGGTGGGCCTCGGGACGTCTCGGCCCCTGCTGAGGCACAAGTTATTGGTATATCTGGCTTGCAGGCTGTTGGATATACTCTTGGGAGGTTGTTGTTCCCATGGTTAAAAAAAAAAAAAAATCATGGCCTATTGCAGCGGCTATGTTCTCATGACTTGTCAAGCCCAAGTCCATTATATGCTCAAGAGTGAATCAAGTGAAGCTTCCTCAATGACTTCACAACCCCAATTCTCCTATACTATGATGATATCTATGACCTTCCCTGTTGTAGTATGGTTTTATTGAGAAGCAGGCTTCTCTCACTCACTAACAGGGATATTGGTACCTCTTCCATGACCGAAAAGATATCTCAGGTATTTAGGACCCCTGCGAGAGTGACCATGCTCACAAGGCACGATTCCAGTGCTGAGAGAAATGGACAGAGAATGAAGAGAGACAATCTGTAACTGGTCATGTTTGGACCTCTCCAAAAGAGAAGAGAAGCGTGCATATAGATCTAAAAGGAGAAACATATCTTGAAAATCGGAGCAACAGATGGAAATATGCTCGATCTGATGCATTAAGGGTGAAATAAAAATAGAGTCGACATTGTCCTATGTAGTACGCTTCCAATTTAATCTTGGTGGCATCTTAAACCAGATCACCATAGATTGTATGGGGTGAAAAATCCCATCACAACATCCTACATTAAATCGTCTCCTCGAGAAGTGAAGCTTGGAGGTGATGCGACAGGAAGGGGTGAACTTTGTGTGCATGGTTAAAAACATTACACCCCGTCCGAGGAGGTAAGATATGAGTCTCCAAGTGTGAGTAATTTCTAGAGAATAGGAGGAATTGATTGAGAAGTGGCATCAAAGAGGATATCAACACCCATTAGAGATACCCCTTCATTAGCAATTTTGTCTGCCACTTTGTTTGTTGTTCTTATAACATGTGGTGAAGGGATGAGGATGAGGTTTAGATGAAGAAGGGACTTGAGGATTTTGAGGGAAATGAGTAGGCGCCAACTGGGAGAGAGTTTGGTAGGATCAGAGCCATGAAATATTTTGGTGGCAAGAGTGATGATGATTTGGGAGTCTCCCTCGATTATGAGTTGTTTAAATCCTAGATGAGAAGAAACCTCAAGGCCTCTAATGAGGCCCCATAGCTCCATGGCGTTACTGGTGTCAAAGATCACGTTTCCTACCATTTTGTGACTGATTATTCCTCCATTGTTTCTGATTACTACTCCAAAGAGATTAGGTCCTATATTTCTCTTAGAAGCTCCACCAAAATTCAACTTATGGAATCCGAGAGGGGGGCGCTACCAAGTATTTGGGCTTGGCTTGATTATTGATCTAGGGTTGAGTTCAATGGTGGAGAGGGAAGGTTCAATACTTAGATTCCATTGGGAGAGAATGGTGTGCTCACTAGGATCATAATCCAGGTCCTTAGTAGACCAATGTTATAGTCTCACTGCTTCTTAAACATTGTTGTAAATATTTGACCAGAAAAAATCCGTGGAGGAAGGTTTAGATTGGAAAGCTCTTTGATTGCTCTCCTTCCATATTTGCTAAACAAAAAATTCAGGAATTAACTACCATATTCTATTTAGGATGGGGTTTGTGTAGACATTTACTCTCCATCCTTCTATAGAATGAATGATTTTTTCTTCCGCTCAATCCATTTTCCTCATGATGATTTCCACTTTGTCCCAAAGTTATGAACTGAAAGAACATTGATTCATAAAGTTCTCCATTGTTTCCTCCTGTTGCAGCCAGAGAGGACACACTGAGGGTCCAAAAAAACCTTTTTTCCTTAAGTTATCCCAGGTTAGGATCTGGTTTTGAACTAGTGGCCAAAGAAATGTGGAGACCTTCGACCAAAGGTGTGATTTCCAAATAGTGAACCATATCAATTATTTAGGCAGTACATGAAATTGTGCTTTGAGATAATATGCTTCTTTGATTGTAAAGGTGTCTACAGTTGAGTTCCCCTAGCGTAGAATATCATGGCCTTCCCTTGAGTGAATTTTTCTCAGGGAGGCGATTGCCTTCCATGGGTCCAAGTTGCAGTCATCTAGAAGATTAAGATCTATGTGTTTGGTTTTCCAAAATCTCCACTGAGAGTCTGGGGGTGTTTCTTTCCAAATATTGGCTACCTTTGTTTTGTTTTTGTTTGGAATATGGGCTTGGATATGTTGTAGATATTCCCAGAGATTGAATTGGAGGAAGTTTCTTTCAGTAGTCAGACCAGTAGTAGGCATATTGTCTACCTCTTAATTTCTATAACGCGTGATATTGAATGATGGGGCGATTTCTCCAAGCCACATTCTAGATATTGGATCCTTGGATTCCATCATTCATTCTTATGAGATAAGATTCATCAATATTTGGAGAATATTATTGTTTCCAAATCCTTTCCCACAATTCTTTTGGGTGTTTCATCCATTGCCACTAGATTTTTGCACCCATGATTTCATTGAGCATGGAAGGATCATGGATCCCAATACCACCATTGAGTTTTGGATTGCACGGTTTCTCCCAGCTGACTAAATCCCATTCTCTCTTGAATTTCATTCCCTTCCAGAGGAATTTCCTTTGCATATTTATTATGGTGTTAAGTACTTATTTGGGAGCAGTTAAATATGAAAAAAGATAAGTTGGTATTGCTTGTAGAACTGATTTAACTAATAGAAGATGACCAACCAAATTTATAGCGCAGAAGGTCGAAGAATTCAGACACCTAGACAAAGAGTCAATGACACTAGACTAGGAAATTTTTCTAGCTGTTGAGTCAGAGAGAGGTATGCCAAGGTAGTTGGATGGAAGAGAGCTCCAGGGGAAGCCTAATAGACAAGAAATGTGATTTCAAATGGCTGGAGGGGTATTAAAGAAAAATATCTTGGATTTATCTAGATTAGCAGAGGTTCCTAAAGCTTCATTGAAGTTGGAGAGGACATGGTTTAGTTGTTGTTCTTCCCATACTATGGGTGTGACCATTAACATGGTATCATCCATGAATTGACTATGTGAAGCTACATGTTGGAGATTGTGAAGGGGAAGGCCTTGCAAGGAACCATCCCTGATAGAGGATTTAATATAGTGGCTAAACCCTTCAGCCATAAAGACGAATAGAAAAGGAGAGAGAGGATGTCCCTGACATATTCCTCGAGAGGGAGAAAAGGTTTTTGAAGGGACCCCATTGACAATAATTGAGAAGAAAGAAGTTGAAGCGAGCTTCAATATCTATTCTACCCATTCATGACAAAAGCCAAAATAAAAAGGAATAGATCGGATATATTTCCATCTTAAGTGATCAAAATATTTCGAAAGGTCGAGTTTTATAAGCATACTTGGAGTTAACAAATATTTGAGGGAGTGGATCACCTCATGTGCCAAGATGAAGTTGTCTAGAATATGGTGCCCTTCCACATATCCTGACTGTTCCTTAGATATTATAAAGGGTATAATGGGCTTGAGTCTAAGTGCAATGACGTTAGTGATGAGTATATAGATAACATTGCATAAATTGATGTGTCTGAATTTTTTGGACTGGGTCACACATTCCGCCTTGGGAATGAGAGTGAGGAAGGTAGCATTGAGAGAAGTTAAGACCTTTCCCGAGGAGAAGGATTCCTTCACCAACTTCCAAACATCCTCCCAAACCATTGGCCATCAATGGTGAAATAAATATGTAGTAAAACCATCAGGGCCTGGAGATTTTCCAAACGACATTTCCTTCATAGCTTGATCCACCTCCTTCATGGATACAAGCCACATGAGCACTTCATTTTGCTTAGGGGATATAATATTGGGTATGTGATGAGTAATTTTAATGATGGATTGTGATCGATCATGAATTCATTTTGAAAGAAGGTTGGTGTAGTAGTTAACAACTTCATCCTACATTTCTGCATGCTCCATAAGTAACTGGCCATGGTTGGTCTCTAGTTTGAATATGCAATTTATATGTCACATATGGATCATGGATCTCTAGAATATCTTGACATTCATTTCACCTTCTTTGAGCCATTGCAATCTTGAGTTTTGGCACCAAAGGATTTCCTCTTGTTGATGTCTTTCTTCCAACTATTTTTTAAGAATATCCTCCTCTACTTGTAGGATATCCATAGGGCCCTGCAGAATGGTTTCCTGTTGAATCTCCCCAATTCATTGCTCGATTTCTCTTTTGGCTTGAAAGATATTTCCAAACACATCTGTTTTCTAGTCTCGTAGCGATTTCTTGAATTTCTTCACCTTCTGTTGAAACATGTACCCATGTGTTATTGCTTCTTCTGACCAACAATTATGGGATAGTTCTTGAAAATCTAGGTGGGTTAACCATAGTTTTTCAAACCGAAAAGGCTTGTACTTAGGATCTCTTGTAGTGTAAATCCAAGGTTGTATAAGACAATGATCTGAGCCTACTTTAGGAATAATGCTTGACTCTAATGAAGTTCCTTCTAGCATGAGGGATTATAAGATCATAAAATGGTCCAACCGACAAGCTACTTCATGAATGTCAGTGCGCTTGTTAGTCCAAGTGAACACATCATTCTGCATTTAAATATCTATCAAGTGTAGGTCTGTTATGAGATGTTGAAATTTGTCATTGTATTTATCCAATATTCTTACTCCTCCTCTTTTTTCATCCATGTAAAGAATGATATTGAAATCACCACCAAGTATCCATCTCTGTTGACCGATGAAGTTATCCAGAGATTTGATATTTTGTAGAAAATTGTCCTTTTCTAGGGGTGATTGCAACCATAAGCATTAGTGATGATCCCTTATGTACTGGAACCAATGGATCGAATTGAGTTGTTATTGTCCAGGTTGTGGAATAAAATTTATCTGCCTCCAACACCTTGCAAAGATCTCCTCTACATTGGTGCCTGCACATTTTGTCTCCTGGATTAGTATTATGTATGGTTGTTCTTCCATGATAAAGTTACATAGAAATCTCTTCTTTGTCCTCCCACTGAGGCCTCTTACATTCCATGAGACAATATTCACGAGGAAGAAGGAGAGGGGGGGAGAAGAAGCTCTCAATGAAATTTTGGATTTGGCTTGAGTTGATCATAAAACTAGCCACCTCACGGATGGGTTGTTGTGCGAATTTACAACCTCTTCTCTTGATTTCTTTGGGAACTTTTCAATTATCTATGTTGGGATTCAAATGTATCCCCAAATATCCTCTAGATCTATATGTAGCTCCCTCCATGGATTCTATATAGACTTTATGTACCTTGTAGAGCTTCTCAGGGGGGAGGGATTGTAGACCTCTTTCCTATTGTAAGCATCCTCAAGGAGATCTAAATCGATATCAACTAAATCTTTCTCATCCATTAACATTTCCAGGTCCTCCCATTCTTCTTGTGGTTGATCTATGACCATTAGGGAAGGATAAATTGTGTGAGTTATTAGTTCCAGTACTAGTTCTTGTGTTTGTTTAGCTTTACCATTAACGCTTTCTTTGTTCTGTTGTTGATAAATTTTTTCACTTCGTGGGTATCAGATATTTTGCTGATGATTTCAAAAGAGTTGTTGGTTGAGGGTTTTCTTCCTTGTATTGGTCCTGGTTTGCGATTATTTGGATTCTCTCATCCCTGAACTTGGGTAAAACCCTCTTTTTTCTTGCCTTGTTCCTCCTCAACTGGATGTGGGGGAAGATTGAGAGGAAAATCTTGAAAGAGATATCCATGTTCATGACATTTTCTGCAATAGAAAGGAATGTGCTCATAATATGTAGTTTGTGTCCATTATTCATCCTAGTATTCCATATTTAGGGAACCTAACAGAGCTTTAGCGATATTCATGTAGACATAGATGCGAGTATATGAGGTATTGTCACAAACCCACGGCAGCATAACAAAAATTTCCTCCTTTTTGTCAAAGGACAGAATTCCCAAATTCTTACAGGGGCCTAGCGTAGGCTAGCTCATTCCTCATCCTCCACCTCTTGATTGAGACCCGCAACCATAGGCTTAGTTTAAAATGTTCATCGCATTTCGCCACATCGAGGCTCCCGATGCAAGGCATCCCAACCTCTTCATCTCCTTCGATCCCAAAAGCGATTAAGGGGCCTAGAACATGCTAGACCTCTCACCCATGATCACGATGTGACCCTCCTCCACATGACCATGACGTTGTGACCATGGCCTACAACCATATCTTATTTCGCGTTTCACAATTTCGGGACTTCACGTCCCTCGACTTCTCATTTCTTTGAATTCTCAGATCTCAAAATACCGATCCTTGAGTTAGACCCTTAGCCAAATACTAGCGTCTGCCTCCTCCTTCTACCACATGACCTTGTCCTGTGACCTAGGGTCAACCCGCTGAGCACGTCGGGGTTTCGTATGCCGAGATTTCGCGACTTGCGAAACCGAGAGATTCTTCCCTTTGGTCTCCCGAACACCGAAATGTCGAAACTCATTCACGCTAAATCGACGGTCTCCATTGTCCCCTGATAAAGTGCCCACATTCCTCCAAGTGCTGGGTCGGGACTGCACGACTTGAAACTTTGCAAAGGTTCTCCTCTTGAATCCCCCGACTCCCGAAATGCTGAAATTCACTACTGGATGATCGACGGTCCAGATCACTCCTGGATCAATGACAATGATTACATCATGAATTTGTGAATCGTGAGTTTGTTCGCTCCTACCCTTTGACCACTCCAAGTCGTGAGTTAGCGAAATTCCACTCGACTACCACGCATCCCTACTGAATGGATGGTCCTGATTAAATCGGAACATTCAGGACTATGACCATTCCATCCTCTCATCTACACAAGGGTTAAGATCGACGGCCTAAATAGATCTCGATGGATCCTGGGATCTATGGTCCCAGTTCCATCGCTACTTACAAAGGCTGAAGGGGTCGAGGAGTTAACGTCTACGCTCCTCCTCTATATCCATTGGTCCTGACAGACCTAGGGTATTTCCGAAAGGATCTTATACGTTTGTCTACCAAACGAAGGGATACTCCCTTTTGATAATTGGATTCGCTATCCTTTCGGAACTTGGGTCACGAAATCAACCTTTCGGAGCTTCAAACTCCCATGACTCTGAAACCTTAGAGAACTACTCTTTCTTGCACAAGTTTTCTAGACCCGGATCGCATGAACCTTTAGATGGTTCTTGGGAAATTATCCCTGGGTTTAATCGGGTTTCTGGGTAAATGCTCAATATGGTTCCAAAGTTATGAGGCAATTCCCAGGGAAAGGTGCTCTCGAGGAGCCATCCTAGAATATTGCGAAGGTCAACCATATGGGTTTATTCTCAATGGGATGGATGCATACTTTGAAATTAACTAATTTACATAGACTTAAACTATGGCATATAAGTATAAACATTCATCCATGATATTCAATTCGAAATATAAGGCATCAAACACTTATCAGAACCACAAGGCATGATGCAACTACTGAGAGGGGTGCTCGTTTCCACCCACCCGTAGGCTCACTGAGTCCAAACGGATTTACCACTAGCCATCCCTGAGCTAGACCATGATTCTCTAAGATTCAATATCTTACTTCCATCTCAACGAAATTCAAGGACGAAGGTTACTCTCCTTCTCCTGATACAGACAAAAATCAAGGACAAAAGTTGTTCTCCTTCTCTGGTGTTCAACACTCCCTATGGTTCCAATTTTTTGCGGTTCTCTTCTGCTATCCATGTCACGTGTGCTCCCTTTCTCTACCCTTCCCACACTTCCTTTCTTACCCTTGTCTACAAGATTTCACGCGACACTAATTCCCATGTCCCTAGTCAGGTCTGAAAGATTTACGGATGGGTGGTTCACCCCATCCCCTCATTAACTCTTAAGGAGCCTCCTCACCTACCATCCTAATGGGAAATTCATTCCAACGTGAGAGAGTTGCCTTGGTATTTGAGCAAGTAAAAACTAGTATGGTACTAGTTCGGTGGAAGTTAATGCAACCATTCCAGGTCCCTTCCACCACCCTTCATTATCCATCATGGTCTCTTTTAGAACATCCCTTCCCACGAGTCATGCAACACATATTCATAACATAATTTACATTCATCGACCTTTTATACAAAGGTCCATCAAATTAAAAATCCACACCTTTGAGTTTTCCATAGTTCTTGGTCAATATAGTTATTTTTACAGACTGGGGGAAATAGGTTGTTACAATTCCCTCCCCCTTAAAGGAACATCATCCTCGATGTTTTATCTATCAATTATGATGTGTATGTACAGAAGTAAAAAAAATTGGATATGCCTGTTTCATGGCATCTTCCATTTCCCACGTAGCCTGATCAAGTCGAAAATGTTTCCACTGCACTTGGACCTGTGCAATGGTTCAGTTCCTGAGTGGGGTTTCCTTTCTATCCAGTATGCATAGAGGTTCTGGCAGGAATTCTCCCTTTGGTTCCACCTGGATCACAGACCAGTCAATTATATGATTAGAATAATGTACATATTTCTTCAACAATGAAACATGGAAAACATTATGTGCCTTTATTGTGGGAGGAAGTGCTAGCCTATAGGCTACAAGCCCCACTCTATCTAGAACTTCAAAGGGTCCACAATACCGAGGTGATAAATTGGCACAAGCTCACATCCTCAAGGAACTCTTCCCGGGCCTAACTCTGAGATATATGTGGTCTCCCATCTTGAATTATCTAGGGGTTCTCTTTCTGTCGGCACAAATTTTATGTTTTTTCTGAGCGACTTTCATATTTTTCTTTATCCGAGTCACTTTTTGTTCCATTTCTTTCAACATGTTGGGTCCAATAGTAATTATGTTTATGGGATTACTCCAACTGACTGGAGTGTTGCACGGCCTACCATAGAGGACTTCGAAAGGGATCATATTTAGTGATTCTTGGTAGCCGTTGTTGTAAGATAATTGCACCAGTGGCAAGTAATCTTCCCACTTTTTAGGTTCATACATTACATGCATCCTTAGCATGTCTTATAATATTTGGTTCACTCTTTCCATCTGTCCATTGGTTTGAGGATGATAGGCTATGTTGAACAATAATTTTGTCTCCAGACCAGCCATCAAGGATTTCCAAATGTTTGAGGTAAATTTCGTGTCTCTATCAGACACGATCTCCTTAGGCATGCCATGTAGTCTAAATATCTCCTTCATGAATATGTTGACGATGTCTATTGCCTTGCAAGTCGATTTTTTGGGGATAAAATGAACAAACTTTCTGAATTTATCCACCACTACCATGATGGCGTCATTCTTCCTGGCTGATGTTGGTAATCTGGTGATGAAATCCATGGAGATGGTCTCCCATTTCCATTCCGAGATTGGTGTAGGTTGTAATAATCCTGTTGGGTGCCTGTGTTCTTCTTTAACCTATTAGCATTCTATACATTTGCCTAAATACTCAGCTATGTCTTTCTTCAGTCCAGGCCAATAGAATTGTTTCCTGGTGGCCGCAATCATCTTTTGGTATCCTAGGTGACCAATATACGATCTTTTATGTAGTTCATCCATTATGAACCTCTTCAAGTCATCACAATTTGGAATATACAATATGTTTTTGTAAGTTATTAGACCTCCATCTAAGATCTGGTATCCTTCGTACTTTATCCCTACGAGTTCTTGCTCTAGGTATGAGGCCATGGTCTGGAAGAACACTTCTGTTTCTTGTGCATTCTTGACTCTTCCCCTGATGCTAGTCTTGCAAGTGCTCACCACTGCCAGATGAATTGTTTGCATACTTTTCCTAACAACATCGGCCACCTTATTTTCCTTTCCCTTGACATGTTTGATTTCAAAATCAAACTCGCTAAGAAGGGCCATCCACCTAGCTTGTCGAGCATTGAGTTTTGGTTGGTCAAATAGGTGTCGCAATCCACAATGGTCTGTCATAAGTACAAATTTCCTACCCAGGAGGTAATGCCTCCAAATTTTCAATGTGTGCACTATGGCAACCAGTTCTAGATCATGGGTCACATAGTTGACTTCATGCTCATTCAATTTTCAGGATTCATAGCAGACTACACTTCCTTCTTGCGTAAGGAATCCTCCGAGCCCTTCCTTGTAGGCATCAGTGCACACGAGGAATTCAGTTTCAGGATCAACGATCTTCATCACGAGTGCATGGGTCAGTAGGTGTTTTAGGGTCTAAAACCTTTCTTCACATTTTGGGGTCCAAAGGAATTTAACTCCCTTCTTCTGGAGGGCAGTTATTGGACAACCAATCTTGGAGAATCCTTTTATAAATCTCCTATAGTATCCCGCTAAGCCCATAAAGGATCTAATGTATGAAACATCCTTTGGGGTAGGCCATTCGATGATAGAATTGATCTTGTCAGGGTCTAATGCTACCCCTTCTTTAGATATGACTTGGCCCAAGTGATGTATTTGGTTCTGGAAGAAATCACACTTGCTAAACTTCGCATAGAGCTGATGTTCTCTTAGCACTTGAAGCACAAGTCTAAGATGTTCCTCATGTTCCTCTCTATTCTTGGAGTAGATTAAGATATCATCAATAAAAAGCAGTACAAATTTGTCTAGGAATTTGCTGAGCACATTGTTCATCAAGTGCATAAAAGTGGCAGTGGCATTGGTTAATCCAAATGGTACTAACACAAACTCGTAGTGACCATATTTCGTTCTGAAGGTGGTTTTGTTGATGTCTTCACCCTTAATTCAGACTTGATGGTATCCATATCTCAAGTCCATATTGGAGAATATGGAAGAACCTCCCAATTGATCGAACAAGTCATCAATCCGGGGTAAGGGGTACTTGTTCTTTATGGTTACCTTATTGAGTTGTCTATAATCTATGCACAGTTGGAGGGTACCATATTTCGTTTTCACGAACAGGACCGGTGCTCCCCATGGAGACACGTTGTTCTAGATATAGCCTTTGTCCATCATTTCTTTTAGTTGTAAATTAAGCTCAACTAAATCGGGTGTGCTCATCCTCTAGGGTGTCCTAAACACTGGCACCTCTCCTAGTGAAAGTTCTATCAAGAAGTCAATGTCCCTTCTCAGAGGTAGACTCGATACCTCTTCTCGAAACACATCTCCAAATTCTCTAAGTATGGGGTGGTCTTCGAGGCTTGGTTTGTCGTCCTCAACCGATTCCAAATCACATATAGTGGGCATCCCTTTCTACAATACTTTCTCATTTGAAGGGCTGATATTCGTCTCACCGAGACAAGTTTCTGGATCCCTTGAAGGGTTATCCTCCTTCCTTCTTCACTTACACATTCTAAGGTTTTATGGTAATAGTCCATTCTGGATTTATATGAGGCTAGCCAGTCCATGCCAATCAACAGGTCATACAATCCTAGGGGTAGTATCTTAAGGGTTGCTTGGGTGGAGAATTCACCCATAGTGAATTGGCAAGATGGTATGATCTCCGCTACCTTTCTTTTGGTGCAAGTGGCTAACTGTACCAACCATGGTTTGGCTTGTTTATGTGGCTTCAATTTACACTTATCAATAGCCTGAGGGGATATATAACTAAAATTTGAACCAGGGTAAATTAGAATAGACAATAGGTGCTTAGTAATCATACCTTCCATCTCCACCACTAAAGCTTGGTGGTCGGCTTGTTTATTATCCACGGCTTCATAAATTCGTGGCATACTCCTGGCCACGTCATTGATGGTGGTAGCCTCTTGGATGCTGTAAATTCTCATACTATTTTGTTGTCGGTGCGGGCAGTCCCTTAGTAGATGTTCTTCTCCACAACCCCAACAGTTCAAGGGTTCTTTCTTTGGATTATCAGTCTTTCCGGGGGTTGACCCAAAAGGCTTATTTTCACTCCGGGAGGGGAAATTCTGTTGGTGTACACTTCGGGTAGGAAATCTCATCCTTGTATCATTTTTTTAGTTTTTAAATCTTGTGGATTTAAACCCCTTTTTTCTGAAATCCCGAAGCACTCTTATGCTTCCAGCCTTCGCGAGGGTCTGTCCGAAGCCCAAACTGTTCATAACAATACCATTCCTTTTAGATAGTGTCTTCTAGGGTCCTCGGCTTGTCAAACTCAATCCTGTTCTGATAGTCCTTATGTAGCCCACTGATAAATTGTTGCACCTTTTCCTTTTCTTCTTTTATGTAGGGTACGTACCTCAACAACTCAAGAAATCTGTTGACATATTCTTCTACGGTGAGTTGCGCCAGCTTGAGTTCATAGAATTATTTAGTCTTTTTGTCGAAATAATTTTCTGATAGATACTTCTTACTAAAGTATCTTTCAAATCATTCCCAAGATAGGTGTTCTTCGTGAATCCCTTTTACATTCTTAATGTCTTCCCACCAAATGGAAGCCTTTCCATTCAGGTTGAAAGTGGCTACTCGGGGCTTCAAGTTTTATTAGAAGTCATGGACTCTGAAATACTTCTTTAGTCCAAGAAGCTATGCCTCCGCTTCCTCTCCTTTCTTTATCTCACCATCGAAAGACGGTGGCTTGGCCTTCTTGAATTCTTAGAGATTATGACTTTTTGAATGATTTCGCTTCTTCGATTTTCTTCGGGAATATGAACTAGTTCTGCTACTAGAAGATCCCTCTGAGTCACCAGTTTCCTTTCCAAAGGAAACATCTGACGCGTGTCCCCTATCTCCAGGGTGGGCCTTCCGTGAGGTTCTCTTCCCAGTGTAGCCACTCAAAAGGCCACATTTCAGTATCTCAGGTGGACTTCAACTCTTCTTTGTCTATTTTCGATCCTCATGATTGGTGTCAGGTCCATGCTACAGTTGTCTTTGTATGGCGGATAAACTCTATAGAAAGACTACATTAATTTCCATTTGCTTCTCTTGCTCATTTATCAACCTCTCATTGTCGGCCTTGTAGCTTTGTAGTTCAGCCATGAGACTCCTCACAGTCTCAGCTAGACCCAAAGGGGTCTCTACAACCCTCCTTTCATCAGGCTCTTTGTCTCTATTGTGGGAGCCATTCCCCACCTCGTGGTGCATCACCATTCTATATGTCTACACTTTTCCTGCAGTTGATCGTTTGCTTGCGTGTAGACAAAACACTTGTTGTTAGATAACATTATATTCATTCATAAACAACACATAAATTCACATTTCTCAAATGCATACACACAATAGGGATTTCATTCTTTTCTTTAATAAGATTCTTAACTTTGACTTTTGGTAAAGGGTGTTAAGATAGAGGGTTACTCTTTTTAAGAGTACTTCAAATGGAGATTCTACACGACTAGTTCATGAGCCCAAGTAGGAAAAGTGTTGTAACCATTCTATGATACCAATTTGTCACATGCCCACAATGACATAACTAAAATTTTCTCCATTTTCTCAAAGGACAAAATTCCCAAATTCCTACAGGGTCCTAGTGCAAGCTAGCTCATTCCTCATCCTCCACCTCGTGATCGAGACCCGTGACCATAGGCTTAGTTTAAAAGGCTCATCTCACGTTGCGACATAGGGGATCCTGATGCAAGGCGTCCCAACCTCTTCACCTCCTTCATTCTTGAAAGCGATTAAGGGTCCTAGTGGGTACTATCCCTCTCACCTATGATCACGACATGACCCTCCTCCACATCACCACGATGCTGTGACCACGACCTACAACCATAGGTTATTTTGTGTTTCATGATTTTGGGACTTCACATCCCTTGACTTCTCATTTCTTCGAATTCTTGGGTCCCAAAATACCGATTCCCAAGTTAGACCCTTAGCCAACTACTAGCGTATGCCTCCTCCTTCTACCACACAACCCTGTCCTGTGAACTTGGGCCAACTCACTAAGCGAGTTGGGGTTTTGTATGTCATGATTTCGTGACTTGAGAAACAAAGAGATTCTGCACTTTGGTCTCCCGGACAAGCATGAGGGATTATAATATCATAAAATGGTCCAACCAACAAGCTACTTCATGAATTCCATAGCGCTTGTTAGTCCAAGTGAACACATCGTTCTACATTTCAATATCTATCAAGTTCAAGTATGTTATGAGATGTTCAAATCTGTCACTGTATTTATCCAATATTCTTCCTCCACTTTTTTCCTCCATGGAAAGAATGATATTGAAATCACCACCAAGTATCCATCTCTGTTGACCGATGAAGTTACCCAAAGATTTGATATTTTGTAGAAAGTTGTCCTTTTCTAGGGGTGATTGCGACCATAAAAATTAGTGATGATCCCTTTCGTACTGGACCCAATGGATCAAATTGAGTTGTTATTTTCGAGGTTGTGGAATAAAATTTATCCGCCTCCAACACCTTGCAAAGATCTCCTCTACATTGGTGCCTGCACATTTTGTCTCCTGGATTAGTATTATGTCTGGTTGTTCTTCCATGATATTGTTACATAGAACTCTCTTCTTTGTCCTTCCATTGAGGCCTCTTACATTCCACGAGAGAATATTCATGAGGAAGAAGGAGAGGGGGGGGAGAAGAATGTCTCAATGAACTTTTGGATCTGGCCTGAGTTGATCATAAAATTAGCCACCTCACGGATGAGTTGTTATGTGAATTTGCAACCTCTTCTCTTGATTTATTTGGGAACTTTTCAATTATCTATGTTGGGATTCAAATGTATCCCCAAATATCCTCTAGATCTATATATAGCTCCTGCTGTGGATTCTATATAGACTTTATGTACCTTTTATAGCTTCTTAGGGGGGAGGGATTGTAGACCTCTTTCCTATTGTAAGCATCCTCAAGGAGATGTAAATCGATATCAACTAAATATTTCTCATCCATTAACATTTCCAGGTCCTCCCCTTCCTCTGGTGGTTGATATACGACCATTAGGGATGGAGAAATTGTGTGATTTATTAGTTCCAGGACTGGTTCTTGTGCTCGTTTAGCTTTACCGTTAATGCTTTCTTTGTTCTGTTGTTGATATAGATTTTTCACTTCGTGGGTATCAGACATTTTGCTGAGGATTTCAAAAGAGTTGTTGGTTGAGGGTTTTCTTCCTTGTCTTGGTCCTGGTTTGCGATTATTTGGCTTCTCTCATCCATGAACTTGGTTAAAACCCTCCTTTTTCTTTCCTTTTTCCTCCTCAACTAGATGCGGGGGAAGATTGAGAGGAAAATATTGAAAGAGATATCCATGTTCATGACATTTTCTGTAATAGAAAGGAATGTGCTCATAATCTATAGTTTGTGTCCATTATTCATCCTGGTATTCCAGAGTTAGGGAAACTGACAGAGCTTTAGAGATATTCATGTAGACATAGATGCGAGCATATGAGGTATTGTCACAAACCCACGACGGCATAACAAAAATTTTCTCCTTTTTCTCAAAGGACAGAATTCCCAAATTGCTACAGTAGCCTAGCGCAGGCTAGCTCATTCCTCATCCTCCAAATTGTGATCAAGACCCATGACGATAGGATTAGTTTAAAAATCTCATCGCATTTCACCACATCAGGGCTCCTAATGCAAGGAGTCCCAACCTCTTCATCTCCTTCAGTCCCGAGAGGGATTAAGGGGCCTAGAATATGCTAGACTTCTCACCTATGATCACGACGTGACCCTCCTCCACAGGACCATGATGTTGTGACCATGTCCTAAAACCATAGCTTATTTTGCGCTTTGCAATTTTAGGACTTCACGTCCCTCAACTTCTCATCTCTTCGAATTCTCGAGTCCCGCAATACCGATCCCCGAGTTAGACCCTTAGCCAACTACTAGCATCTGCCTCCTCCTTCTACCACATGACCCTATCCTGTGACCTAGGGTCAACCCATTGAGCATGTTGGGGTTTCGTATGCTGGGATTTCATAACTTTTGAAACCGAGAGATTTTTCCCTTTGGTCTCCCGGACGTCGAAATGTCGAAACTCATTCCTGCTAAATTGACAGTCTCCACTGTCCCCTGATAAAGGGCCCACGTTCCTTCGAGTGTTGGGTCAATACTGCACAACTCGAAACTTTGTGAAGGTTCTTCTCTTGAATCCCCCAACTCCTGAAATGCCAAAATTCACTCCTGGGCGATCGGCGGTCCAGATCACTCCTCGATCAATGACCATGATTACATCGTGATTTCACGAATCATGAGTATTTCAATCCTACCCTTTGACCACTCCGAGTCGCGAGTTAGCGAAATGCCACCCAACTGCCACGCATCCCTGTTGAATGGATGGTCCTAATTAAATCGAAACTTTCAAGACTATGACCATTCCATCCTCCCATCTACACAAGGGTTAAGATCGATGGCCTAGATATCTCCCGATGGATCCTAGGATCTACAATTCCAATTCCATTGCTACATGTGAAGGCTGAAGGGGTTGAGGTGTTAACGCTCGCACTCCTCCTCTAGATCCATTGGTCCTGACAGACCTGGGGTATTTCCAAAAGGATCTCATCCGTTCATCTTCCAAACGAAGGGATACTCCCTTTCAATAATTGGATTCGCTGTCCTTTTGGAACTTGGGTCACGAAATCAACCTTTCAAAGCTTCAAACTCCCACGACTCTGAAACCTTAGAGAAATACTCTTTCTTGCACAAGTTTTACAGACCCGGATCGCATGAACCTTCAGATGGTTCTTGGGCAATTATCCCTGGTTTTAATCGGGTTTCTGGGTAAAGGCTCAATATGGTTCCAAAGTGATGAGGTGATTCCCGGTGAAAGGTGCTCTCGAGGAGCCATCGTAGAATATTGCGAAGGTCAACCAGATGGGTCTATTCTCAATGCGATGGACACATACTTTGAAATTAACTAATTTACACAGATATAAACTATGGCATATAAGTATAAAAATTCATCCATGATATTCAATTCAAAATATAAGGCATAAAACACTTATCAGAACAACAAGGCGTGATGCAACTACTGAGAGGGGTCCTCGTTTCCACCCAACCATAGGCTCACTGACTCTAAACAAATTTACCACTATCCACCCCTGAGCTAGACCATGATTCTCTAAGATTGAATATCTTACTTCCAGCTCAACGGAAGTCAAGGATGAAGGTTACTCTCACTATCCCAATACAGACAAAAATTGAGGACGAAAGTTGCTCTCCTTCTCTAGTGTTCAGAACTCCCTGTGGTTCCAGGTTTTTGCGATTCTCTTATGCGATCCCTGTCACACGCTCTCCCTTTATCTACCCTTCCCACACTTCCTTTCTTTCCCTTGTCTACAAGATTGCATGTGGCATGAATTCCCCCGTCCATGGTCAGGTCTGAGAGATTTACAGATGGGCAGTTCACCTCAACCCCTCATTAACTCTTGAGGATCCTCCTTACCTACCATCCTAACGGGAAATTCATTCCAGGGTTAGAGAGTTTCCTTGGTCTTTGAGCAAGTAAAAAGGAGTATGGTACTGGTTCGGTGGAAGTTAATGTAACCATTCCAGGTCCCTTCCACCACCCTTCATTATCCATCATGGTCCCTTTTAGCACATCCCTTCCCACGAGTCATGCAACACATATTCATAGCATAATTTACATTCATCGACCTTTTATACAAAGGTCCACAAAATTAAACATCCACACCTTTGAGTTTTCCATAGTTCTTGGTCAATATAGTTATTTTTACAGACTGGGGGAAATAGGTTGTTACAATTCCCTCCCCCTTAAAGGAACATCGTCCTCGATGTTCTATCTATCAATTATGATGTGTATGTATAGAAGTAAGCAAAATCAGATATCCCTGTTTCATGGCATCTTCCATTTCCCACATAGCTTCATCGCGACCAAAATGTTTCCACTACACCTTGACCTGTGTAATGGTTTGGTTCCTCAGTGGGGTTTCCTTTCTATCCAGTATGCATAGAGGTTCTGGCAAGAATTCTCCCTTCGGTTACATCTGGATCATAGACAAGTCAATTATATGATTAGAATCATGTACATATTTCTTCAATAATGAAACATGGAAAACATTATGTGATTTTACTGTTGGAGGAAGTGCTAGCCTATAGGCTACATGCCCCACTCTATCCAGAACTTCAAAGGGTCCACAATACTGAGGTGCCAAATTGGCATAATCTCCCATCCTTAGGGAACTCTTCCTGGGCCTAACTCTGAGATATATGTGGTCTCCCGTCTTGAATTCTCTAAGGGTTCTCTTTCTGTCGACCCAACTTTTCTATCTGTTCTGAGCGACTTTCATATTTTTCTTTATCCGAGTCACTTGTTGTTCCATTTATTTCAACATGCTTGGTCCAATAGTTATTTTTTTTACAGGATTACTCCAACTGAATGGAGTGTTGCATGACTTACCATAGAGGACTTCAAAAGGGCTCATCTTTAGTGATTCTTGGTAGCCGTTGTTGTAATCTAATTCCACCAGTGACAAGTAATCTTCCCACTTTCTAGGTTGATGCATTACATGCATCCTTATCATGTCTTGTTATATTTGGTTCACTCTTTCCGTCTGTCCATCGGTTTGAGGATAATAGGTTGTGTTGAACAATAATTTGGTCATCGGACCAGCCATCAAGGATTTCCAAAAGTTTGAGGTAAATTTCGTGTCTCTATCAGACACGATCTCTTTAGGCATGCCATGTAGTCTAAATATCTCCTTCATGAATATGTTGGCGATGTCTATTGCCTTGCAAGTCGATTTGACGAGGATAAAATGAACAGACTTTCTCAACTTATCCACCACTACCATGATGGGATCATTCTTTCTGGTCAATGTTGGTAATTCGGTGATGAAATCCATGGAGATGGTCTCCCATTTCCATTCTGGGATTGGTATAGGTTGTAATAATCCTGCTGGGTCCCGGTGTTCTTCTTTAACCTATTGGAATTCTATACATTTAGCTAGATACCCATCTATGTCTTTCTTCAATCCAGGCCAATAGAATTGTTTCCTGGTGGCCGCAATCATCTTTTGGTATGCTGGGTGACCATTATACGGTCTTTTATGTAGTTCATCCATTATGAACCTCTTCAAGTCATCACAATTTGGAATATACAATATGTTTCTGTAAGTTAGTAGACCTCCATCTAACATCTGGTATCCTTCGTACTTTATCCCTATGGGTTCTTTCTCCAGGTATGAGGCCATGGTCTGCAAGAACACTTCTATTTCTTCTGCATTCTTGACTCTTTCCCTGACGCTGGTCTCGCAAGTGCTCACTACTGCTAGATGAGTTGTTTTCATACTTTTTCTAAGGGCATCGGCCACTTTATTTTCCTTTCCCTTGATATGTTTGATTTCGAAATCAAACTCGCTAAGAAGGGAAATCCACCTAGCTTGTCTATCATTGAGTTTTGGTTGGTCAAATAGGTGTCACAATCCACAATGGTCTATTATAAGTACAAATTTCCTACCCATGAGGTAATGCCTCCAAATTTTCAAGGCGTGCACTATGGCGGCCAGTTCTATATCATAGGTCACATAGTTGACTTCGTGCTCATTCAATTTTCAGGATTTATAGCAGACTACACTTCCTTCTTGCATAAGGACTCTTCCAAGATGTTCCTTGCAGGCATCAATGCACACAAGGAATTCAGTTTCGGGATCGGTGATCTTCAACATGAGTGCATGGGTTAGTAGGTGTTTTAGGGTCTAAAACCTTTCTTCACATTTTGGGGTCCAAAGGAATTTAACTCCCTTCTTCTGGAGGGCAGTGATTGGACAACCAATCTTGGAGAATCCTTTTATAAATATCCTATAGTATCCCGCTAAGCCCATAAAGGATCTAATGTCTGAAAGGTCATTTGGGGTAGGCCATTCCATGATAGAACTGATCTTGTCAAGGTCTAATGCTACCCCTTCTTTAGATATGACATGGCCGAAGTAATGTATTTTCTTCTGGAAGAAATCACAGTTGCTAAACTTGGCATAGAGATGATGATCTATTAGAACTTGAAGTACAAGTCTAAGATGTTCCTCATGTTCCTCTCTATTCTTGGAGTATATTAAGATATCATCAATAAAAACTAGTACAAATTTGTCTAGGAATTTGCTGAGCACATTGTTCATCAAGTGCATAAAAGTGGCAGGGGCATTGGTTAATCCAAATGGTACTGCCACAAACTCGTAGTGACCATATTTCATTATGAAGGCGGTTTTGTTGATTTCTTCACCCTTAATTCGAACTTGATGGCATCCAGATCTCAATTCAATATTGGAGAAGATGGAAGCACCTCTCAATTGATTGAACAAGTCATCGATCTGGGCTAAGGGGTACTTGTTATTTATGGTTACCTTATTGAGTTGTCTATAATCTATGCACAGTCAGAGGGTACCATATTTCATTTTCACAAACAGGACCGATGCTACCCATGGAGACACGCTGGGCCGGATATAGCTTTTGTCCATAATTTCTTTTAGTTGTAATTTAATCTCAACTAGCTCAGGTGTGCTAATCCTGTAGGGTGTCCTAGACACTGGCATCGCTCCTAGTGCAAGTTATATCGAGAAGTCAATGTCCCTTGTCGGAGGTAGACCCGATACCTCTTTTCGAAACACATCTCTAAATTCTCTAAGTATGGGGTGGTCTTCGAGGCTTGGTTTGTCATCCTCAACCGATTCCAAATCGCATATAGTGGGCATCCATTTCTACAATACTTTCTCATTTGAAGGGATGATATTCGTCTCACCGAGACAGGTTTTTGGATCCCTTGAAGGGTTATCCTCCTTCCTTCTTCACTTACACATTCTAAGGTTTTATGGTAACAATCCATTCTAGATTTATATGCGACTAGCCAGACCATGTCAATCAACAGGTCATATGATCCTAGGGGTAGTATGTTAAGAGTTGCTTGGGTGGAGAATTCACCCATAATGAATTGGCAAGTTGGTATGATCTCTGCTACCTTTCTTTTGGTGCCAGTGGCTAATTGTACCAACCATGGTTTGGTATGTTTATGTGGCTGCAATTTATACTTATCAATAGCCAGAGGGGATATATAACTCAAATTTGAGCCAGGGTAAATTAGAATAGACAATAGGTGGTTAGTGATCATACCTTCCATCTCCACCACTGAAGCTTGGTGATCGGCCTGTTTATTATCCACGGCTTCATAAATTCATGGCATACTCTTAGCCATGTCATTGACGGTGGTAGCCTCTTGGACGTTGTAAATTCTCCTACTATTTTATTGTCGGTGCGGGAAGTCCCTCAGTAGATGTTCTTCTCCACAACCCCAACATTTCAAGGGTTCTTTCCTTGGATTATCAGTCTTTCCAAGGGTTGACCCAAAAGGCTTATTTCTGCTCTGGGAAGGGAAATTCTGCTGGTGTACACTTCGGGTAGGAAAGCTTATCCTTGTATCCTTTTTATAGTTTTTAAATCTTGTGGATTTAAACCCCTTTTTTCTGGAATCCCAAACCACTCTTCTTTTTCCATCCTTCGCGAGGTTGTGTCCGAAGACCAAACTTTTCATAACAATATCTTTCCTTTCAGATAGTGTCTTCTAGGGTCCTCGACTTGTCAAACTCAATCCTGTTCTGATAGTCCTTAGGTAGAACACTGATAAATCATTGCAGCTTTGCCTTTTATTATTTTATGTAGGGTATGTACCTCAACAAATCAAGAAATATGTTGACATATTCTTCTACGGTGAGTTTCCCCAGCTTGAGTTGATAGAATTATTTAGTCTTTTCATCGAACCACTTTTCTGATATATACTTCTTCCTAAAGTATCTTTCAAACCATTCCCATGACAGGTCTTCTTCGTGAATCCCTTTTACATTCTTAAGGTCTTCCCACCAAATGGAATCCTTTCCATTCAGGTTGAAAGTGGCTACTCGGGCCTTCAAGTTTTCTGAGAAGTCATGGACTCTGAAATACTTCTTTAGTCCAAGCAACCATGCCTCTGCTTCCTCTCCTCTATTTGTCTCACCATTGAAAGAGGGTGGCTTGGCCTTCTTGAATTCTTCGAGATTATGACTTTTGGAATGATTTCTCTTCATCCATTTTCTTCGGGAATATGAACTAGTTCTGCTACTAAAAGATCCCTCCAAGTCGCCAGTCTCCTTTCTAAAGGAAACATTCGATGCATGTCCCCTATTTCCACGGTGGGCCTTCTGCGAGGTTCTCTTCCCAGTGTAGCTACTCAAAAGGCCACGTTTCAATATCTCAGGTGGACTTCGACTCTTCTTTCTCTGTCGTCGATCCTCGTGATTGGTGCCAAGTCCATGATGTAATTGTCTTTGTATGTCGGATACACTCTGTTGTAGGAAAATCTCCCTGCAGACAGGGATATCGCCTCTAAGAGCTTGACCTTAACCCTAGAAAGAAAAATGATTAACGTGGACACTGACTTCCTTTCAAATCTATCTAAACTAATACATGAGAAGGAAGGATAACAGAAGTACCTCTTTATCAATGTTTGTCCTTGCACACTCCGAGTTGCGCTCCAATCCTTTTGCTCCTCACTGAGTTCTGTAGAAAAACAAGATACGACTACTTCCTACTCCACTAATATTAGCTTGAAAACAGATCTATCAATTAATGATAAGTTCATGTAACATCAGACACAAACTAGAAAGAAACAGGCCAAGCGTGTCATATTAATGAGAATAACGACAACAATACTTACAATCGTAGATGCAAATGCAACAACTTCGTCAAGTCCCCTTCGTCTAACCCTTGCTCGAAAGATCCACAACCTAGCTGACATCAACTTCACTGATCACTTCTCCTTTGGCTGACTGTGTGTTTCCTATGAGATCATAGGTTTCATGCTAGCAATTCTTCCTTTTCTCCACCATCATAGAGCTTGCTTATATAGGTTGAGAGGGGCTTAACCTCTTGAGTTATGTTTAGAACAAGTTGGGAACCTCCTCCTTAGATCAGGGATCTCTTGATGAAACCAATAATTTGAGTACAAGTGCCTCCTAATCTCAAAAGATCCTTTCCTTATTCTCCTCACCGGGCTAACAACTGACCCAGATTAGGGAGCGCTCCTTCAAAAGGGGCATCAAAGCGCTAGAACGCTCCCAGAGAAGCTTAAGGGGAGCGCCAACACTTCAGAAGTGGGAAACGCTCCTTCAGAGGGGTGAGTAAGCGTTATAACTCTCCCTAAGGCCTTATAGGGGAGCGCCAGCGCTCCTAAGGCTATTTCAGGGGAGCGTTCACCCTCAAAACTCTCGATTGAAAGCCCTTTTCAAGTGTTAAGAGTTGTTTGACTCCAGTGAACCAGTTCTCCTTCTTCAAACCAAGTACATAAGATGTTTTAAGTGCCTCCTTAGTGTCATCATCATGGCAGCATGATTCCACAACATTTGCGACACTTGTAACCAACTTCCGACACTTGCGAAAGTTGTAAGGAAGTTGTGACACTTACGACAATTGAGAGGAATATGCGACACTTATCCAGTTGAGTAATTTTGATGTGTAACAGAATGCCCCCGAAAGTATGAAGTCAGAAGATGCGAACTGATGACTGAAATACTTTGTAGACATTCAAGCAAGGGTATAGACTTGGAGAACCTGACGGAAGCTGCACATAAACATCCAACAAATATCATGACATATTTCAAAACCCAAGGAAGGCATACCTATGCTTGGGTGATCGAGACTTGTAAGGTATGGCTGCCATAATATACACCGCGGATCCATAATTGTATTGATAAAAGGGTATAGCCACCAAAGATACAATGTGGATCTATACTTTGATGACTCGGACTGATTGTAGCCACGAAAGATACACAGTGGATCTATGAGATGACAAGACATAGCCACGACCAATACAAAGTGGATCTATGTAATAGTGCATGTGTTCTTTATCCAATAAAAAATCCTTTGCAACCTGGGCAAAGCATATATCAAAGTGATTACTCAACCCAGGGTCTTCTTACCAATCCCAGTGTGATACGATTCTAACCATGTGAATGGATGTCTTAGCGTCGAACATGGCAGAAACCACTTGATTACCGGTCAATGAGGTAAACCGTTAACAAGTGCGAGGGAGATCACCATTAATGTCAATGATTCCCAAGGTACCCTAGTACATTCCATCGAACGTGAATAGATGAGCTGAGGTTGAACATTCGTGGAATCATTCGATCAGGAGTCAATGATGTAAACCCACTGTCGAATGTGAGGAGGCCTGCCATTGAGGCATGCAGGTCCCAAAGTACTAACTTGTTTCTAAGTCTAATTCCTGGATAATGTGTTGAAGTCGACAGGAATAGACTTGTCGAGGGAGGGCCTTGATGTATCCCCCATCAACGACACGAAATAGACATAGAGATGTAATTGGCAGATCAAATGGACATGGACTGACACAGATTTTGAGGCAAGATATTTGGGATGGCTGACTCTCGAGGTGGATACTTCCCTTGAACACTGAGGCACGACTAGAAAAACATGACATGGACCAAAACTATGCAATGGATACGATGACTTGCGTCAGGTGACCCAAAGGAGTGAAAGGAAACTCAAAGGATTGGCTCAGTGCAGAGGTTCATCGGATTATGATATGTGCAGATGACAAAGTGTCGTGTTCAAAGGCAACTCTAAGACATGTTGGATGATGTTTTCAAGAGACTGCTTGGCTTGCACCTTTCAATTTTTCCCCCATCTAGATAGATGAGTACCTCTTTTTGATTTAATGAGATCGAGGAGGATAACACATGATCGATATAACTCACCTTCGGTAAGTTCCTCTTCCTTTGTTTAACGAACCAGAAGAAGTAAGGGATCGGTCCCGTATGGGTCTGTCGATGTGTTCTTTAACGAGTCCAAAGACAGAAAACTCGAAGGTTTTTCAGGATTATAGAGATTGGAAAAACGCTTAAAAGAGAACTCTCTCAGTTCCTTTTTTGTACCGTAGTCCAACGAGATCGAAAAAGGGTTAAACTATCGCTCGCAAGACGTTTTTTCTGACCTTTTAACGAGTGTGAAAGAAAGCAAGATCACTCGACAATCTTTTCATATTTAGAGAGTCTGAAAAGGGTTTAAAGGAGACTCCAGGGGGGTTCCTTTTTCATGTGTTCGTATCCGTACGGGTCTGAAAAAGAGATAAAATTTTACCCGGTTATGTTCTCATATTGTTGAGCTCGAGAACGAACTAAGACTATGCTCATAAATGCGACAAGGTGAATGATTCATTAGAACTGCCAAAAAACCTGCGATGCCAGAAACTACAAACCAGAGTTTAGTGAAGCTATTTACATCATTAGAGAAAACCAAAAATGACCATACCTTATAAAAAATGAAATTTTATAAATAACAATTGATTTGGAAATTCATTTACCATTTCATTTGCAAGGATTTTTGGAGTAGTGGAAAATCTTGTTTTGAGGCAAATATTTTTTTTCTTGCTGCCGGAGCTACGATCGATCATTTCACTCGCCGTTCAAACCAGGTAGGTGCCCATACCTTGATCTTTCAATTACATGGTTTCAAGTTGGTTTTCAAAGCAGTATTTATTTTAAAACACAAAGCCCTAAGTCGCCCCTTTTTGAACCAAATCGGCCTCCTTTTAAACATTAATAAAATAGGGGGATTCTTTTGCAAAAATGTGTTAGAGAAGGGTTGTTAGGATTCCCACACCCTTGCAATCAATTAGGCAGGTCATTCTTAGCAAAATAAACTCATAAAAATTCTCCCCAAAGGCCCACGCACCCCCCCAAATCGTTTTGCATTTTTAAAACATTTTTATCATTATTTAACAAATGTTAAAGGGTGTGGTGGTTAAAAGAGTGAGTGGTAGCTTTTAGATGACATGGGTACTTTGTTTTATGTTTTAAAATGTTTTTTGAAAATCGCCGAAATTACCAAAACGTGAGGAATAACAAAATTCTTGATTTTTTGTTTTGTAGGTGTCTTCGGCAATCATGATTGAATGGAAAGAGAGGGAACATGAGATGGATGATTTGGACGCTCTACGGAGTCCTTGTACGCAGGTCGCTTTGCCAGCTTGCGGCTTGCTCAAGTTCTTCAAATTACAAAAAATGAAGAGAGAGGTGTTACTGCTTGAGCATATGATTGGTCTTTGGGACGTTACGGAACAGGGATTCCGTATCGGCACACAACTTCTAACCATCGAGTTGGAAGATGTGTAATTTTTGACCGGCCTCTCAAAAAGAGGGGTCCCTATATCTTTCACTGGGCAGAGGGCATTACCTGAGCAGGTGGACGTGTATCTAGCACGCCACTGCATTCCGGGAGCAAGGTTGGTAGGGGGTAGGATCCCTATCAAGGATATACGAGATTTGCCTCTCCAGTCTATATTATTTGATATTACGAGCATGACAGGCAGCACTAGCACTCACCTGGAATCGAGATCGCAGGTGGCCTATGGTGTTCAGTGTTTGGAACCAACACTGTTCAACTGGAGTGCAGCGTTCCTTCGGAATGCGAAGGAACAGATCTCACGGTGCAGGACTGGTCAGAAGCAGTTCGGCTATGGCTCGTTTTTGGTCTCGTTTTTTCTAGAGCGCATCCCTCAGATGCAGCCTCAGATATCATTGGTAGTACGCCCAGTGGACGAACCTCGGATGGAGAGGTGGACTAGTCTGTCTCCAAGACTAGTTTCGAAGTCAGAGTTCCACTTTACTGGTGATTTCTTCGCTTGGTTGAGACGACAGTACCTTTGGATAGAGGACTTCCCTTATGTCGATGTAGACTTCCGTGGGAGTATGGACTTGATTTTTCCCACGGGGGAAGACTGGGATGATTCAGGTAAGAGATTAAGCCATACCTTGTCTAGTTTTTGTTTTTTAAGTTTTTGATGTATATGTATTTTTTTGGGTATGTAAAAGAGTCTTGACAGATGTTTTGTTTCCAACATGCAGAAAAGGGAGCAGTGCGCCCAGTTGATATACCAGTACCAGGGCATCGTGGAGGTGCCCCAGTACCAGCAGATCTAGTGGTACCAGTGATGGGTCTCCGGGAGGTCGAAAGAAACTTCCAAGGCCTTACGATGGGCATCCCTCCTCTGCGGAGGGGGGAATTTTCTTTACATCTGTAGCGACACACTATAGGGGTACCAGAGAATATCAATTCTCTGTTGAGGCACGTAGTGCGTGCAGTAGTATGTTACTCGCAGCACAACGCCATGCAGGGAGATTAGAGTCTCCCTGTGATCATGCTTTTTGTATGCCTTGTCAGGCGATGTTGTATGGGTGAACAGACCCAATATTTTTCCCTTTTACACACTTTTTGATGTAAAGCAAACATTTCAGTCACGCCATATATATATATACAGTTTCGAGTTTTTATGATGCCGATGATTTGTACATGATGATGTCTGTGATGTGTTTTAATTTACATGTAATGTACAATTTTTTCTTTCCTTTAATCTTATCTGTGGGCTAGATACCGATCCATGATATAATTAGCTAATGAATCTGAAACACTATTAAGTTCTCTCGGAATGTGTTTATATTCAATGTAATTGAACATTCGTTCAAGATGGAAAACTTGCAAGTGTAGACGTAGCAGGATAGGACTACGGATAGCGTAGATGCGGTTGAGTTGATAAACCACGAGTTGGGAGTCTAAGTAAATAATGATACGAGAGATACCTAGGGAGGAGGCTTGGGTCAACAGTCCAATGACAGCGTTATATTCTGCCATATTGTTGGTTGCTGGTCCTAAACATATGCCTCATGAACTCACCACTTCGTCAAACTGATAAATAACCCATGCTGCTGAAGCAATGTTCCGGGTATGTCAGCTAGTGCCATCCGCGAACCCAAAAAAGATAGGAAAGGTAGACGTCATCTGCGCATGAAAACACAGGCACAGTCATGAGTGGCAACGGTAAAGACTCAAGCACGCGAGAGAAAAATACACACCAAACTAAAATACAATAATGTACAAAGTACAGATGCTAGGTGATCTAGGCATAGTACTTTTTAAGGTAAAGCCCATTTTGGGGCTCTCCTAGGGAAATTCCATCATGATCTACTAGTTCATAAGAACCTCTGTGTAAAACACGCTTCACGATCTAAGGACCGTGCCACATAGGTTCTAACTTTTCTGTTCCCAATTTATCGTGTGCTTGGTCGTAAACGAGGACTAAGTCTCCTTCTGCAAAGGCTCGAGGTTGGACGGATTTGTCATATTGACTCTTAATTCATTTCTGATGTGCCTCATTAACGAGAGCAGCATCACGGCGTGTTT
>ML779290.1:379548-397579 GCA_009831015.1 Picea engelmannii
GGATTCAGGGGCCTCCCACAACCTCATGCCCAAAACTGTCATGGAGGAATTAGGACTGGAAGTCACCCGGGCCTATCATGACCTCTATTCTTTTGACTCTAGGAGGGTGCAATGTTTGGGAGTCATTAAGGACCTGGTGGTTTTGTTGTTTCAGCTGCCCATGAAGAGTATGGTCATGGATATTGTGGTGGCTGATGTTCCCCCCAAATTTGGCATGCTGTTGTCAAGATCTTGGATAAAAAGGCTGGGGGGAACCCTGCAGATGGATCTCACATATGCCACCATTCCTGTCTTTGGAGGGGAACATAGGAGACTGTACAGAGAAGCCCAACTAGCCTACATAATCAGTGATGAAGCCAACCCTACCAATCATCCCATCTATGCTTTGGACACTGATCTAGGCTCCAGTTTACTACAGCTTACCCACACCCCTGAGGCTCCTTTACAGATCAGAAAGCAACCCATTCTTAATCAGGAGACACCCCCTCCAACCACCTCTGTTTGGAAGATGTTCTTTGATGGATCTTCCTCCAGTATGGGTGCAGGTGTCAGGGTGGTATTCATATCCCCCTCTCAAGAGATCATATCTCTGTCATACAAGCTGGAATTTGAAGTCACCAACAATGTGGCAGAGTATGAAGATCTGGTTCTGGGATTAAGGGCTGCGCAACAGATGGAAATAAGGGAGATAGATGTGTTTGGAGACGCGGAACTGATTGTCTAGTAGGTCAAAAACGTTTATCAAGATAAGAATCCTCGGCTCAGAAATTACAGGAATGAGGCATGGGACCTGGTTGATAATTTCTTCCTGGCTTTTAACATTTCCCACATTCTGAGGGAGGAAAATGCTTCAGCCGACTTCTTAGCTTTCACATCTAGTGTGCTCGAAGTTCCCATGCTTCCCACTGACGGGTCTGATGTTGAAATAAAGTACAGACCTTCTATACCGGACAATATCAAACACTGGAAGGTGTTTGAATATGATCAGGAGATCGAGAAATTTCTCCAGTCCATTGGTGACTTTTCCACAATGCACATAGATGAGAATCCTGATGAGGAAGATGACCATCACCCTGGGAAATTTGTGAATAAAATTGTTGATCACCAGATCATTCAGCTACCGAGCAATCACATTCCGAAAGGACTAATCCCATTAGAAAGATTGTTCGACGGGAATGATGTGGCAGTGAAGGGTAAGGTTTCAAGTGATAATGATGACACAACTGAATGCAACATAGGCACACCTGAGGAGCCTAAATTGGTCAAGATGTCAAGGAATTTGACTGAGGAGCAGAGAGCCAGATATACTAAGTTGCTGAGGGAGTTTGCTGATGTGTTTGCATGGACCTACGAAGACCTCAAAACGTATGACACGTCAGTCATCGAGCACAAAATCCCACTGAAAGAGGAGGCTAAGCCATTCAAGCATAAGCTGAGGCAAATAAATCCCATGTTGCTACCTGTCATGGAGAAAGAGGTAAAGAAGCTGTTGGATGCCCAGATCATTGTCCCCTTGAGATATTCTGAATGGGTAGCCAATTTGGTCCCGGTGAGAAAGAAAAGTGGGGAAATCAGACTCTGCGTTGATTTCAGGAACCTGAATAGAAGTTCCAGAAAGGACAATTATCCCCTGCCCAACATGGAACATATATTACAGAGAGTCACTGGCGCATCTAGGATATCCATGATTGATGGTTTCTCTGGATATAATAAGATATCAGTCATGCCTGAGGACAGAGAAAAAACAACCTTCACCACTCGGGGCACATTCATGTACGCCAAAATGCCTTTCGAACTGATGAATGCAGGAGCAACATTTCAGCGGGCCATGGACATAGCCTTCGTCGGGGAGAAGGACCAATTTGTAGTGATATATCTGGATGACATCACAGTCTTCTCTAAAACTGATAAAGAGCACTGCTGCCATTTAAAAATATTTTTCTTGAAGTGTCGGAGGTATGGCCTATCTTTAAACCCCAAGAAATCACTGTTTTCTATGCAGGAGGGAAAGTTGTTAGGTCACATAGTGTCAGCAGAAGGAGTGAGGATTGACCCAAGCAGGGTGGAAGCGATTTAGGCCCTGTCACTTCCCAGGTCTAAGAAGGAAGTTCAGGCATTTTTGGGGAAGATTAACTTTCTGAGGAGATTCGTCTCGAATTTTGTTGAGCTGGTGAAACACATCACAACCATGCTCAGGAAGGGCCATGAAATAAGATGGACTGCTGAACCCAGGGAATCTTTTACGCAAATAAAGAAATCATTGACCGAGGCACCTATGCTAATAAGTCCCGATTATGCTAAATATTTCTTGATTTTCTCATTTGCTTCTGATGACTCGGTAGCAGCAGTCTTGTTACAGAAAAATGATCAAGGACGAGAGAAACCTATTGCTTTCTATAGCAAGGCATTGAGAGATGTTGAACTCAGGTATGAGATCATGGAAAAGCAGGCCTATGCATTGGTGAAAGCTCTCAAAGCTTTCAGGATCTATGTTTTGTACTCAAAGATCACTGCATATGTCCCTTCAACCTCTGTGAAGGACGTCCTCATACAGCCTGAACTAGACGAGAGAAGGGGTAAATGGATCACCAAGATCCTGGAATTTGACCTGGAGATTAAGCCCACCAAGTTGATAAAGGGGCAGGGTTTGGCCAAGTTGCTGACTGAATCCAATTGCGAGACTTTGGGGATTAACTTCATGAATGAGAAAGCTGAGTCATCCAGCCAAAATTCTCAGATCATCATACCTCTAGCATCATCTCCCTGGGACAAATATATCTTGTATTTTCTGCAAGAATTAAAGCCCCCTGATGGATTAGGAAAGAGTTGGGCCAGAGCTTTGAAGCTCAAATCGGTCAGGTATTGTCTCATTGACTGAGCCCTATACTGGAGAGACCCTTTGGGGATACTATTAAGATGTCTGGACTCGCTGCAAGCCCAGAAGGTGATGTACGATTTTCATAACAGTCTCTGCGGAGGTCATCATTTTTGGAAGACCACAGCCCACAAAATCCTCCGGGCTGGGTATTACTGGCCTAATTTGTTTTTTGATGTCTGCAGGGAAGTCAGGGCTTGCATTAAATGCCATAAGTTCTCAGGTAAGCAACAACTCAAATCTCTTCCATTAAAGCCTGTAGTAGTTTCGTCACCCTTTCAGCAGTGGGGATTGGATTTCATCAGAGAGATTCATCCTCCCTCGAGTGGCCAACACAGATGGATCCTCACTGCGACTGATTATTTCACCAAGTGGATAGAGGCTGTCCCCACCAGGAGCACTTCTCAAAAAGTAATCATCAGCCTCTTGGAAGACATCATAGCTAGATTTGGCTGCCCAAGCAGGATTGTCACTGATAATGCCTCCCCCTTCAGGTCTGAGCCTCTGGTCAAATTTTGTGAGCAATTTGGAATTTCATTGGTTCACTCTACTCCATACTACCCTCAAGGAAATGGACTGGCAGAGTCCTCCAATAAAAGCCTAATCAAGCTTATCAAAAAGATACTGGAAGACAATTAGAGGCCCTGGGACTCAAAGCTCAAATTTGTTCTCTGGTCTGATCGGGTGACAACCAAGAAGTCCCTAGGCATCTCTCCTTTCCAACTTGTTTATGAGATAGAGGTCGTTTTCCCCACTCAACTTGCCTTACCTGTGGAAAATATCCTCCAGGACCTTGAAGGAGAACCTAACCATGTGATCAGAAGAATTCACCAGATGGTGGAGGTACAACAGATCAGAGAGCAGGTCATGAATAGGGCCTACAATCATCAACAGAAGATCAAGCAGGCTTTTGACAGGAAGAGCAAAAAGAAAGAATTCAAGCAGGGTGACCTGGTACTCAAGTGGGACGCACCCAGGCACGACAAGGGCAAGCACAGTAAATTTGATGCCCTCTGGTTTGGGCCTTTCAAGATCCTTGAAGTATTTGCAAATAACACATACAGGTTGCAGGATCTGGAAGGCAAATAAGTTTTTAGTGGCGCAATGAATGGGCATTTCTTGAAAAAATGTTTTCTGTGAGCCACAGTTGGCTCTTTTTGTTTGGTTTTGTACATATTGTTTCTGGTTTTGTTTTTCGGACTAATAAATGACTCCATAGCCCAACAACAAAGGCATTGAATCTGCAAAAGAGTTCTTAGAGCATCACAGGGACGACTCTATCCCCCATGGAGCCAGATGTTAGCGATATTTCTTGTAGGGGGGCTAGAATGAAAAAGAATGGGTTAAAACCCACTTTTCCTAAGTTTTCAATATAAATGTGCCAATGGTAAACAGTGAACGGATCTGGACGGTGCGCATCCACGTGCCCAAATCAACGGCACATATGAAATTCCAGACCCCCCCCCGCCTTTCTACCTTTAAGCGGAGGGGGGTGGTCTGGAATCGCGGGCGCAACTCTTCAACAGTCCAGATCAGCGTGCCCAGATCAATGGTGATAAAGACCATTCGGGACCCCCCCCCGCCTTTCTACCTGCGGAGGGGGGGGGTCCGAAATCGGGCGCGCAGCTTTCCGACGGTTGAGATCTCAGCGCCCGGATCAACGGCGCTCGCGCGATCCACATCATCCTTAGCGGCTCTGTGTTTAGGCCTGCGTGGGCCCTTCTCCCGTCATATCACCTTCCAGAGCCACCTCTCTCCTGCTGCCGTGTGTCACCCATCTACCTCCCCTCTATGGTCCGCGTGGTCTTCCTTTTTTCTCATCATCCACACACCACCTGCCCCGTGTCTCCTTCTCTCCACGTCAGCCTCCCACTAAAATGTGTCCATCACATCTGCCCTCCTGCCCCCTCCGCTTATCATCTTTCGCCATGTGTCTCCCCTGTAACCCTTCTCACACCTCGCCACTTCTTTCGCGTCCTCACAGTTTCGGCCCCATCACTCCATCCCCATACCCCACCTTCCGTGCTGGTCTCCACGCATATCCTTTGAGCCAGTCAGTTATTCCAGGTGGCGGCGTGTGAGGTCCTCCACGTCCCAAATGTGCCGAGTTGGTTGGGCCATCCTCAATCCCGATGAAGCAGTTATTGAAGCGGTTGGTGGTGGTTAGATATTGCCTCCGCCATAATGGGAAAGCACGGCCATGAATTTAAGGCACGTCGATTCACCGTTGGAACTGTCAAAGAGTCAGATTGTGTCTAACATAAGTTGCACGATCTTTCAGAGCTTGACTGTCAGAAACCCATGCAGACGCAAATCTTTCAATGCAGTGTCTTGATTTTGCTGTTGTTGTTGTTCTGAGTATATGAAGGTGTTTTCACCATTTTTGTATCTATCGATGGTATAGCTCAGCTCCTGACTGTAAAGTTTCAACAACCATTCAAGTTCTCTGGGTGGTGCCTCTGTGTTTGAGATTTCTTGGTTTATAACAAACAGTTTCCCTTTTTCCATCTTTGTTTTCGTCATATATCAGAGAGTTCATGATCGAAGGATTCGCATGGATTGTTACAGTGATGTTATGATAAAGGATTTGTTGTGACGTTATTGTATTCTCTGGTATTTTGTGTTTGAATGTAAGAGGATATTGCGTTCGAATACTTTCTCTTTCAGTCTGTTACAGACCTGATGTTTATGATAGACCTTTGCACTTTTCTCATGCAAGTCTTCCCCCTACTCACCCGTAATACAACTCACTGTTTGAAGTTTATCAAGACCTCACCCGTCATGCATACCTAGCCTAGTTTCAGAGTTGAGACAAGATTGTTCCGAGTGTGCTTCCATTTGATCACCCCTTTAAACAAATCGTGACATTAAACTGATGGGTGTCAGGATCTGCTCCTGCAAGCAATCCAGGAGTGATTTCTGACGCCAACACCTTCCCACACTTCCTTTCTTTCCCTTGTCTACAAGATTGCGTGTGGCACGAATTCCCCCATCCATGGTCAGGTCTAAGATCTTTACGGATGGGCGGTTCGCCCCATCCCCTCATTACCTCTTGAGGAGACTCCTCAACTACCATCCTAACGGGAAATGCATTCCAGGGTTAGAGATTTTCCTTGGTCTTTGAGCAAGTAAAAACAAGTATGGTACTTGCTCGATGGAAGTTAATGCAACCATTCTAGGTCCCTTCCACCACCCTTCATTATCTGTCATGGTCTCTTTTAGCACATCCCTTCCCATGAGTCATGCAACACATATTCATAACATAATTTACATTCATCGACCTTTTATACAAAGGTCCATCAAATTAAACATCCACACCTTTGAGTTTGCTATAGTTCTTGGTCAATATAGTTATTTTTATAGACTGGGGGAAATAGGTTGTTACAATTCCCTCCCCCTTAAGGAACATTGTCCTCAATGTTCTATCTATCAATTATGACGTGTATGTACAGAAGTAAAAAAAATTGGATATGCCTGTTTCATGGCATCTTCCATTTCCCACCTAGCTTCAGCGGGGACAAAATTTTTCCACTGCACTTTGACCTGTGCAATGGTTCAGTTCTTGAGTGGGGTTTCCTTTCTATCCAATATGCATAGAGGTTTTGGTAGGAATTCTCCCTCCGGTTCCACTTGGACCACAGACCAGTCAATTATATGATTAGAATCATGTACACATTTCTTCAACAATGAAACATGGAAAACATTATGTGCTTTTACTGTAGGAGGAAGTTCTAGCCTATAGGCTAAAGGCCCCACTCTATCTAGAACTTAAAAGGGTCCACAATACCGAGGTGCCAAATTGGCACAAGCTCCCATCCTCAGGGAACTCTTCCTGGGTGTAACTCTAAGATATATGTGGTCTCCCGTCTTGAATTATCTAGGGGTTCTCTTTTTGTCGGCGCAACTTTTCTATATGTTCTGAGTGACTTTCATATTTTTCTTTATCTGAGTCACTTGTTGTTCCATTTCCTTCAACATGTTGGGTCCAATAGTAATTTTTTTTACGAGATTACTCCAACCGATTGGAGTGTTGCAGAACCTACCATAGAGGACTTCGAAAGGGCTCATCTTTAGTGATTCTTGGTAGCCGTTGTTGTAAGCTAATTCCACCAGTGGAAAGTAATCTTCTGACTTTTTAGGTTGATGCATTACATGCATCCTTAACATGTATTATAATATTTGGTTCACTCTTTCCATCTGTCCATCGATTTGAGGATGATAGGCTTTGTTGAACAATAATTTGGTCTCCAGACCAGCCATCAAGGATTTCCAAAAGTTTGAGGTAAATTTCGTGTCTCTGTCAGACACGATCTCCTTAGGCATGCCATGTAGTCTAAATATCTCCTTCATGAATATGTTGGCATTGTCTATTGCCTTGCAAGTCGATTTGACGGGGATAAAATGAACAAACTTTCTCAATTTATCCACCACTACCATGATGACGTCATTCTTCCTGGTCGATGTTGGTAATCCGGTGATGAAATCCATGAAGATGGTCTCGCATTTCCATTCTGGGATTGGTATAGGTTGTAATAATCCCATTGGGTGCTGGTGTTCTTATTTAACCTATTGGCATTCTATACATTTGGCTAAATACTCAGCTATGCCTTTCCTCGATCCAGGCCAATAGAATTGTTTCCTGGTGGCCGCAATCATCTTCTGGTATCCTGGGTGACCATTATATGGACTTTTATGTAGTTGATCCATTATGAACCTCTTCAATTCATCACAATTTGGAATATACAATATGTTTCTGTAAGTTAGTAGACCTCCATCTAACATCTGGTATCCTTCATACTTTATCCCTGTGGGTTCTTGCTCCAGGTATGAGGGCATGGCCTGGAAGAACACTTATGTTTCTTGTGCATTCTTGACTCTTTCCATGACGTTGGTCTCTCAAGTGCTCACCACTGCTAGATGAATTGTTTGCATACTTTTGCTAAGGGCATCGGCCACCTTATTTTCCTTTCCCTTGATATGTTTGATTTTGAAATCAAACTCAGTAAGAAGGGACATCCACCTAGCTTGTCTAGCATTGAGTTTTGGTTGGTCAAACAGGTGTCACAATCCACAATGGTCTATCATAAGTACAAATTTCCTACCCAGGAGGTAATGCCTCCAAATTTTGAAGGCGTGCACTATGGCAGCAAGTTCTAGATCACGGGTCACATAGTTGACTTCGTTCTCATTCAATTTTTAGGATTCATAGCAGACTACGCTTCCTTCTTGCATAAGGAATCCTTTGAGCCCTTCCCTGCAAGCATCAGTGCACACGAGGAATTCAGTTTCGGGATCGACGATCTTCAACACGAGTGCATGGGTCAGTAGGTGTTTTAGGGTCTGAAACCTTTCTTCACATTTTGGGGTCCAAAGGAATTTAACTCCCTTCTTCTAGAGGGCAATGATTGGACAACCAATCTTGGAGAATCCTTTTATAAATCTCCTATAGTATCCCGCTAAGCCCATAAAGGATCTGATGTTCGAAACGTCCTTTGGGGTAGGCCATTCCATGATAGAACTGATCTTGTCAGGGTCTACTACTACCCCTTCTTTAGATATGACATGGCCCAAGTAATGTATTTTCTTTTGGAAGAAATCACACTTGCTAAACTTGGCATAGAGATGATGTTCTCTTAGCACTTGAAGCACAAGTCTAAGATGTTCCTCAGATTCCTCTCTATTCTTGGAGTAGATTAAGATATCATCAATAAAAACTAGTACAAATTTGTCTAGGAATTTGCTGAGCACATTGTTCATCAAGTGCATAAAAGTGGCAGGGGCATTGGTTAATCCAAATTGTACTACCACAAACTCGTAGTGACCATATTTCGTTCTTAAGGTGGTTTTGTTGATGTCTTCACCCTTAATTCGAACATGATGGTATCCAGATCTCAAGTCAATATTGGAGAAGATGGAAGCACCTCCCAATTGATCGAACAAGTCATCGATCCGGGGTAAGGGGTACTTGTTCTTTATGGTTACCTTATTGAGTTGCCTATAACCTATGCACAGTCGAAGGGTACTATCTTTCGTTTTCATGAACAGGAGCGGTGCTCCCCATGGAGACATGCTAGGTTGGATATAGCCTTTGTCCATCATTTATTTTAGTTGTATTTTAATCTCAACTAACTCCGGTGTGCTCATCCTGTAGGGTGTCCTAGACACTGGCACCGCTCCTAGTGCAAGTTCTATTGAGAATTCAATGTCCCTTCTCAGAGGTAGACCCGATACCTATTCTCGAAACACATATCTAAATTATCTTAGTATGGGGTGGTCTTAGAGGCCTGGTTTTTCGTCCTCAACCGATTCCAAATCACATATAGTGGGCATCCCTTTCTACAATACTTTCTCATTTGAAGGGATGATATTCATCTCATCGAGACAGGTTTATGGATCCCTTGAAGGGTTATCCTCCTTCCTTCTTCACTTACACATTCTAAGGTTTTATGGTAACAGTCCATTCTGGCTTTATATGCGGCTAGCCAGTCCATGCCAATCAATAGGTCATACAATCCTAGGGGTAGTATGTTAAGGGTTGCTTCTGTGGAGAATTCACCCATAGTGAATTTCCAAGATGGTATGATCTCCGCTACCTTTATTTTGGTGCCACTGGATAATTGTACCAACCATGGTTTGGCATGTTTATGTGGCTACAATTTACACTTATCAATAGCCTGAGGGGATATATAACTAAAATTTGAACCAAGGTAAATTAGAATAGACAATAGGTGGTTTGTCATCATACCTTCCATCTCCACCACTGAAGCTTGGTGGTCGGCTTGTTTATTATCCACGGATTCATAAATTCGTGGCATACTCCTGGCCACATCATTGGCGATGGTAGCCTCTTGGACGTTGTAAATTCTCCTACAATTTTGTTGTCGGTGCGGGCAATCCCTCAGTAGATGTTCTTCTCCACAACCCAAACATTTCAAGGGTTCTTTCTTTGGATTATCAGTCTTTCCAAGGGTTGAACCAAAAGGCTTATTTCCGCTCTGGGAGGGGAGATTCTGCTAGTGTACACTTTAGGTAGGAAAGCTCATCCTTGTATCCTTTTATAGTTTTTAAATCTTGTGGATTTAAACCGTTTTTTTCTGGAATCCCTAACCACTCTTCTGCTTCCAGCCTTCGTGAGGTTCTGTCCGAAGCCCAAACTGTTCATAACAATATTTTTCCTTTCAGATAGTGTCTTCTAGGGTCCTTAGCTTGTCAAACTCAATACTGTTCTGATAGTCCTTAGACAGGCCACTGATAAATCATTGCACCTTTTCCTTTTCGTCTTTTATGTAGGGTACATACCTCAGCATCTCAAGAAATATGTTGACATATTTTTCTACGGTGAGTTGCCCCAGCTTGATTTCATAGAATTATTTAGTCTTTTTGTCAAAATACTTTTCCGATAGATACTTCTTCCTAAAGTATCTTTCAAACCGTTCCCAACATAGGTCTTCTTCGTGAATCCCTTTTACATTCTTAAGGTCTTCCCACCAAATGGATGCCTTTCCATTCAGGTTGAAAGTGGCTACTTGGGCCTTCAAGTTTTTTGAGAAGTCATGGACTCTGAAATACTTCTTTAGTCCAAGCAGCCAGGCCTCCACTTCCTCTCCTCTCTTTATCTCACCATTGAAAGAGGGTGGATTGGCTTTCTTGAATTCTTCGAGATTATGACTTTTGGAATGATTTCGCTTCTTCCATTTTCTTTGAGAATATGAACTAGTTCTGCTACTAGAAGATCCCTTCGAGTCGCCAGTTTCCTTTCCAAAGGAAACGTCCGACTCTCGTCCCCTATCTCTGTGGTGGGCCTTCCATGAGGTTCTCTTCCCAGTGTATCCACTCAAAAGGCCACGTTTCAGTATCTCATGTGGACTTCGACTCTTCTTTGTCTGTCGTCAATCCTCGTGATTGGTGTCAGGTCCATGCTGCAGTTGTCTTTGTATGTCGGATAAACTCTGCAGCAAGACTGCATTAATTTCTTTTTTCTTCTCTTGCTCTTTTATCAACCTCTCGTTGTCATCCTTGTAGCTTTGTAGTTCGGCCATGAGACTCCTCACAGTCTCAGCTAGACCCGAAGGGGTCTCTACAACCCTCCTTTCATCAGACTCTTCATCTCTATTGTGGGAGCCATCCCCCACCTCGTGGTGCGTCACCACTCTATATGTCTGCATTTTTCCCATGGTTGATCATTCGCTTGCATGTAGACAAATTTTTTTTTGTTAGCTAGCATTATATTCATTCATAAACAACACATAAATTCACATTTCTCAAATGCATACACACAGTAGGGATTTCATTCATTTCTTTAATAACATTCTTAACTTCGACTTTTGGTAAAGGGTGTTAAGATAGAGGGTTTCTCCTTTTAAGAGTACTTCAAATGGATATTCTACACGACTCGTTCATGAGCACAAGCAGGAAATGTGTTGTAACCGTGCTCTGATACCAATTTGTCATACACCCACGATGACATAACTAAAATTTTCTCCTTTTTCTCAAAGGACAGAATTCCCAAATTCCTACAGGGGCCTAGTGCAAGCTAGCTCATTCCTCATCCTCCACCTCGTGATCGAGACCCGCGACCATAGGCTTAGTTTAAAAGGCTCATCTCATTTTCCGACATCAGGGCTCCCAATGCAAGGTGTCCCAACCTCTTCATCTCCTTCATTCCCAAAAGTGATTAAGGGTCCTAGTGGGTACTATCCCTCTCACCTATGATCATGATGTGACCCTCCTCCACATGACCATGATGTTGTGACCATGACCTACAACCATAGGCTATTTTGCGTTTTGTGATTTGAGGACTTCACGTCCCTCTACTTCCCATTTCTTCGAATTCTCGAGTCCCAAAATATCGATCCCCGAGTTAGACCCTTAGCTAACTACTAGTGTATGCTTCCTCCTTCTACCACACGACCCTGTCCTGTGATCTAGGGCCAACTCACTAAGCACATCAGGGTTTCTTATGTTGTGATTTCGCGACTTGCAAAACCAAGAGATTCTGCACTTTGGTCTCATGGATGCCGAAATGATGAAACTCATTCACTCTAAATCGACGGACCTCATTGTCCCATGATTAAGAGCCCACGTTCCTCCAAGTGTTGGGTCGATACTGCTTGACTCGACACTTTCCGAAGGTTCTCCTCTCAAATCCCCCAACTCCCGAAATGTCAAAATTCCCTTCTAAATGATCGAAAGTCCAGATCACTCATGGATCAATGACCACGATTACATCACGAATTCATGAATCATGAGTTTGTGCGGTCCTACCCTTTGACCACTCCAAGTCGTGAGTTAGTGAAATGCCACTCGACTGCCACCCATCCCTGTTGAATGGATGGTCCTGATTAAATCAGGACTTTCAGGACTGTGACGAGTCCATCCTCCCATCTACACAAGGGTTAATATCGACAACCTAGATAGCTCCCGATGGATCCTTGGATCTACGGTCTCGGTTCCATTGCTACTTGCGAAGGCTGAAGGGGTCGAGGCGTTAATGCTCGTGCTCCTCCTTTAGATCCATTGGTCCTGACAGAGATGGGGTATTTCTGCAAGGAGCTTGTTAGTTCGTCTACCAAATGAAGGGATACTCCCTTTTGATAATTGGATTTGCTATACTTTCAGAACTTGGGTCACGAATTCAACCTTTCGAAGCTTCAAACTCCCACAACTCTAAAACCTTAGAGAACTACTCTTTATTGCACAATTTTTCTAGACCCGGATCACATGAACCTTCAGATGGTTCTTGGGCAATTATCCCTGGTTTTAGTCGAGTTTCTAGGTAAAGGCTTGGTATGGTTACAAAGTTATGAGGAGATTCTCGGGGAAAGGTACTCTCGAGGAGCCGTCCTAGAATATTGTGAAGGTCAAACTGATGGGTATATTCTCAATGGGATGGATGTATACTTTGAAATTAACTAATTTGGACATAAATCAACTATGGAATATAAGTATAAACATTCATCCATGATATTCAATTCAAAATATAAGGCATAAAACACTTATCAGAACCACAAGGCATAATGCAACTACTGAGAGGGGTGGTCATTTCCACCCAACTGTAGGCTCAGTGACTCCAAACGAATTCAATCTCTTATTTCCATCTCAACAGAAGTCAAGGACGAAGGTTACTCTCCTTCTCCTGATACAGACACAAATTGTGGACGAAAGTTACTCTCCTTCTCCGGTGTTTAGAACATCCTGTGGTTCCAGGTTTTTGCGGTTCTCTTCCGTGATCCCTCTCGCGCACATTCCCTTTCTCTACCCTTCCCACACTTCCTTTATTTCCCTTCTCTGCAAGATTGTGTGTGGCACGAATTCCCCCATCTTCAGTCTGGTCTTAGAGATTTATGGATGGGTTGTTCGCCCCATCCCCTCATTAACTCTTGAGGAACCTCCTCACCTACCATCCCGATGGGAAATTTGTTCCAGGGTCAGAGAGTTGTCCTGGTCTTTGAGCAAGTAAAAACGAGTATGGTATCGGTTCAGTGGAAGTTAATGCAACCATTCCAGGTCCCTTCCACCACCCTTCATTAGCCATCGTGGTCTCTTTTAGCACATCCCTTCCCAACATTCATGCAACACATATTCATAACATAATTTACATTCATCAACCCTTTATACAAAGGTCCATCAAATTAAACATCCACACCTTTGAGTTTTCCATAGTTCTTGGTCAATATAGTTATTTTTACAGATTGGCGGAAACAACGTGTTACAGGTATACCTTCTTTTCCACATGGCTTTTGAATATTTGACATAAAGGCCAAGGGTATTTTTGATGCCAACAAGTATTTTTTCCAACCAGAACTCATGTGGGAAGGAGTAAAGGTGAATCCAGACTGAAGCAAAAGAGAAATCCTCCTTTTTAGGGCTGAAGCGATCCATCCAAAATCATAAATATAAGCTTGTTGAATTGAAGAAATAAGGTTCATTCTCAAAGTTTTATTCTTTGTTTTCGAGATTCAAGAAGATTATTGTGAAGAAGCCTTTCAGGCCTAGATGGAGTTCATTGTGCCCTTTGGGGTTCCACTAGACTTTGATCAATTTCATTAGATCCCTTTCGAAGGGCCAGAGTCCCAAAAATTTTCCAATCAAAGAATGTTCCTTCATAAATTGAGTGTTTTCCCCTACACGAGTGGAGCTAATGACATACCTTGGAGTCGTATTAGATTGTGGGATGCATTTTCTTGGCTCCCACAATCAAGTCACTTTTGGATGGGAGGTACCCGCTTCTACTTCCATCCCTTTGTTCATTCATTGCTCATCCTGAATAAGTTGTTCTCTCAGGTGCAATGACGGTTCAAAATTCGGTCTTGAACTCTTTACTCCATGTTGTTTGTTGGCTACGACATTGGTGTATGAGGGGGCTCTCACCCCCTCTACCTTAGCCATGGGAAGGATGTCAATGATCCACTTTGTAAATGAGATCGTGTGCTGGTATGAATGGATTGGGACAATGGTTTCAGAAACCGAAGGGCGTTGCGATCATGAAACCCTATCTCTTTACTTCTGATCAATTGGAAAAACTATTCTTGATATGTTCATTAATAAATCTAATTTGTGTTCCATTACATCTTGTTAAGTTTCCATTAAGATTATAATTTCTTAATGCATATCAATAAATGAAAAATCACTACATTAATTCATAATCACCTAAAAGTTATGTATTATGTTAATAAAAAATATGTATTTAAAAAAAAAAATGCACAATGACTACCCAGAATTAATAAATATATAAATATTTCAATCTATTAGTTTTTAGTTTTTAATCTATTAGTTTTTAATGAAATTTAAATATATAATAATCCATTTAATACACAATATTTTTACATTTATTATTGATATTGTTGAACTATTTTACAATATTAGATGAAATTGTGAATTTTGTTGACTTATTTTACAATATTACATGAAATTGTTGACTGATTTTACAAGATGAAATGTTCTTTACTATAATATTTGATACACCATCTTTTTACACTTATTGTTGACTTATTTTACAATATTAGATGAGAGTTCAAGATTACCAAAATGAGATTAACTAGCGAAAGGTTAATTAAGTCCACTGATTTTAGAGAGGCCAATTACACTCTATTCAAGTGTGTTCACTTGAATTTGGTTATTAATGTGTTGGAAAATACTTTCATGAATAAATGTTACATCAATGTGTATTTTCTTTATGGGATGCCATATCTCCTATTTAGTAAGATTGGCAATTAAGGTCATAGCTAATTTTCTTCTCACGAGGATTCAAGTCCATTAGTTGATAAGGTTTCTCATTCTAATTCAGTTGATAGAAATGGCGTTTGGGAATTATAGCAATAAAAAGTAAATCACAATCATTCGGTTTTATTCTCAAACTCACTAGCATCATTGTGCGAACTAAATGGAAAAATATGTTGGCAAGTGGGTTAATATGAGAGCACGTGCTTTGAAAAAAAATAAAATAAAAAAATCTACCATGTTGTAACAAAAATTCAACAGCGAATTATATATATATATATATATATATATATATATATATATATATATATATATATATATATATATATGTGTGTGTGTGGGGGGCTATTTTAACATGTTTGTTTATTTGTATAATGTTTTAAGTAATTTTTGTATTGTTTATTTTCAAAATTTTGTTGATAAAATATTAATTTAAATTTATCTTAATTTTATATTTATCATGCATGGATACGATAGGGATTAAATTTTTTAAAACACAAACATTTGTTAAATTACAAAAAAAATTATGAAAAGTTTGCATAAGAAAAAATTAACTCAAAATTTTATACTATCATCATTAGACATATGTATATGGTTTAGATGAATTTAATTTTTTGAAATTTATTAAATATCATTTATAATCTAGACATTATTATTAAGAAATTATTTCAATCATTTGAGATAAGAAGTTGATTGTGAAGATCATTCAAACTTTCAACTTGAGATATTGCACATCATACCCTTTCTCTTTTGTTTTCCAATATTCATAATTTCTTTTTGTGGTCTCATATGTTCTTCATAATTCTATTTACATTTTATTGCATGTTTTTGGTTTTAATGCATTGCATATATCCTAATATTATAATGGTTTTAATGTGCAAGTGAATATGTAGACTTTGACTTATAACTAATAATTTGTTTTGTAACATTATAACATGTATTTTAAAATTGGTTTACAATGTGTTATTGTTAAAGTCATTTAACTTAATCATTTGTACCATCTTGGTATTGAAATTAATGCACTCGATCCGTTTCCTTGGTATCATTCTTTGATTAATGCATTGAATAATATTTCACTGCATTATCATTGAAATAAATGCATCTTTTTGTTTTGGATTATGTCATTGTTGAAATTAATGCAAGTATTTAATTGCTCTAAATAATTTTTCAATGCATCCTATTGTTTTGCATAATGCCATTGCTAAAATCAATGCAAGTACTTTATTTCTTTAAATCATTTTTATATTATATCATCGTTGAAATCACTGCCTGCTATTGTTTTGTGTTATATGTCATTTATGAAATTAATGCAACTATTTGATGCCTATGTCTTATATCATCACTTAGATCAATGGAATTTCATAATTGCTCTAAATTATTTTTTAGTGTATGATCATTAAAATTAATATACCCTATTGTTTAGTGTAATATCATTGGTCAAATCAATGCAAGTACTTGATGCATATCCATCATATCTTTATTGGAGCCAATGCAACTACTTGTTTTGTGTTTGTGTTATTTCACACTCAATGCATTTAAACTCAAATGTGACATTAAAGATGAATACATGTACATAACATAGAAATTAAAAAAACTTATTAATATATTATTTGATTTTAGGCATGTGAAATCATGATGAGATCATAATAATTCTAGATATGACTTTCACTTATATTATTGTCTAAACTTTACTGTGTTGCAAGTATCCATATTTCTCAAGTTTTATTGTTTTGCAATTATCCATATTGCTTAAGTTTTATCGTTTTACAATTATCCATATTCTTGAGTTACATGTATTTATATGTAATTGTATTTCCCTTTGACACTCTCATCATATAAAATAATTTTATATAAATTTTATTGTATTTATATAAAGATTCTTATATGTACATTATAATGGAATATGGCAAATTGTCTTGTAACATCTATGTACATTATAATGGAATATGGCATATTGTCTTGTAACTTTGGCTATCAATATGAATACCAAATCACTACAAATACCAAAAGTTGTCCCATTACAAAATGGAGAGAAAGACATGATCAATGTAGAGAGCCTTGTTTCACAAATAGTGATTCAATCTACCCCACCCATATAGCCCAAAGAAGTCATTTTGATCAATTCAAGTCATTTAACGATGTACAGGTTTTATGGTAAGGAGCCTTGAAATCATGCCATGTGTTTATACTTGGGACCTAGGCTTCCTTTAAAAGGTTATTCCAATAAAAAGACATTAGAATTTTTGTTGCATGCCCCCACTACAGATGGTTAGAATAATAATGTTTAAACACTACTTTGTTTTATTCTTTTATGGAAAATTTGAGGTAAAAACGGGCCTCCAAAAAAATGACTTTGCATTATTCTATCAAAAGTATACATAGTGGGAACTAGTTGGATGCAAAATTTAATTCTTCATCCAATGAGTTCCTACACTTGAAATTTGAGTAAACCTATAAGGAGATGAGTTGAAACTATGTTTAAAAAAGTAGTTTTCTTTGTTTCCTTTTAAAAATTCATAACTCTTATTTTATTATTCTAATTATTATTTTATTATTTTTCTTAAAAAGATCTTTTTAGGCCTCAAATTTTCCTTAACAATGCATTGCATTATTTCATGTTCTTAAAACTTACCTCTATATGATGCAGGAGCATTGCTCACTCATCAAGCGAGCCAGCGCGTGGAGGCAAAGGAGCAGCTGGACAGCGCCAGCATTAAAATTTTGAAACATTGTAATATGGCTGCGCCAAACATTAATACGTTGATGTGATGAAGCGCACTTTGTATATGTAACAGACCTTGAGCGGATAAGCTCTCGTCCTTAGGTAGATGAGGCATTTACTTAGATTTAATGCAAGTAGATAGAAATTTATTATAGATTAGACAGTTTTAGCTTTCGAGAGGGAAACGGAGTATAGACACCCTCCCTTGTATCATT
>ML779290.1:401020-432155 GCA_009831015.1 Picea engelmannii
CATTATCTCATCCCCAAGGAGTTTGTTCTCTACAGTGATAATCACGCATTGCAATTCGTGAGTCAGCAGGAGAAGCTGAATCAGAAGCATGCGAAGTGGGTAGAGTACATGCAGAATTTCACATTCGTGATCAAGCACATTTCGGGGACTGCGAACAAGGTAGCTGACGCCTTGAGCAGGAAATGCTTGTTGCTGCAGGAGTTCAGGGTCAAAACGCTGGGTTTTGAGAATCTAAAAGATATGTATGCAGGTGACGCAGATTTTGGCGAGGCATACGAGGCAGCTGAGAATCCAGTTCTCAAGGATAGGAGTCTGTGGATTGACTACCTGATCCAGGATGGATTTCTTTTCAAAGGCAACCAATTGTGCATTCCGGATTGCTCTATGAGAGAGAATTTGGTGAAAGAGAAGCACAACGGAGGCTTAGCAGGTCATTTTGGGCATGACAAAACATTCGCCAAGCTGAGCGAATCATATTTTTGGCCAGGTATGCGTGCAGATGTAAAGCGGTTTGTTGACAAGTGTCGGATATGTCAACATGCTAAGGGCCGAAAGAAGAACAAAGGGTTATATCAGCCGTTGCCCATACCCGAGAGGCCATGGGACGCCATTAGTATGGATTTTGTGTTGGGATTACCGAGAACTCAACGAGGAGTTGATTCCATCTTCGTGGTGGTGGACAAGTTCTCAAAGATGGCACATTTCATACCGTGTCATAAGACAAGCGATGCCACACACATCGCAAATTTGTTTTTCAAAGAGATCGTGCGATTGCATGGATTTCCGAGAAGCATAGTCTCAGACAGGGATACCAAGTTCATAGGTAATTTTTGGAGGATGCTATGGAAGAAATTGGGGACTGACTTGGCGTTCAGTTCTGCTTACCATCCGCAGACAGATGGTCAGACAGAAGTGGTCAACAGAAGATTGGGGGATTTGTTGAGGAGTCTGGTGACTGAGCATCACACCAGTTGGGATCAGATCTTACCACAGGCAGAGTTTGCGTACAACGATTCTGTGAATCGGAGTACAGGTAAGAGTCTGTTTCAGATTTTGTATGGGACACAGCCGAGAGGAGTATCTGAGCTCAGGGAGTCAGAACAGGCTGAGACTAGCAGCGCAAGGGCTGAAGAATTCGCTGAGGCAATGCAGGAACTTCACGCAGAGGTGAAGCAGCGACTGTAGAAGACGAATCAAGAGTACAAGCGCAGAGCAGACCAGAGAAAAAGACAACTTCAGTTTGAAGTTGGAGATATGGTTCTGGCGCACCTGAGAAAAGAGAGGTTCCCAAGGGGAACATACAACAAGCTCAAGATGAAGAAAATCGGGCCATGCAGAATTCTGAGGAAATTCGACGAGAATGCATATGAGCTTGAGTTGCCCGAAGGCATCGGGATATCTCCGATTTTCAATATTTCGGATTTATACCCCTACGGGGCGAAAGGAACAAGTACTGGAACAGAGGAACCAGTGGTCCAGTGGCAGAAGCAGTTGCCCGTTGCACAGAGCCCTGAAATGGAGTGCATACTGGACAAGCGAGCAAGTAAGAAAACCAGGAGAAAGCAGTATATTGAATACCTGGTGAAATGGAAGAACCACCCAGTGGAGGATGCCAGCTGGGAGACAGAAGCAGTGATTTTGAGGCATGGGCAGACTGTACAGGAGCTCATGGACAGGATCCCATGAAATCTTTTGAGCCGAGGAGTATGATGCAGGAGCATCGCTCACTCATCAAGCGAGCCAGCGCGTGGAGGCAAAGGAACAGCTGGACAGTGCCAGCATTAAAATTTTGAAACATTGTAATATGGCTGCGCCAAACATTAATACGTTGATATGATGAAGCGCACTTTGTATATGTAATGGACCTTGAGCGGATAAGCTCTCGTCCTTAGGTAGATGAGGCATTTACTTAGATTTAATGCAAGTAGATAGAAATTTATTATAGATTAGACAGTTTTAGCTTTCGAGAGGGAAACGGAGTATAGACACCCTCCCTTGTATCATTGTATTATTCATTCAGCATTAACATTGAGAGCAAGAAGGAAGAGCAGAGAGCTAGTGAAGAACCTCCATGTACCGCTATTGAATTAATAAGAAGAGCTTGATTCAATTCCATGGACGTGTTTGATCTCTGTGTGTTGTTGATATTATGCTTATGCATGTTTGCTTCCTTTTATGCTTATCTATTATATGCTGCTTATGTGATTGCATATCAGGTTCGAAACCTGAGAGAATGAAGGAATGAGTTTCAATCGTTTCTCTACTTAAGCCAGGAGATTCCTGCATCGAGTGCAGTTGAATACCTCCGCATAGAGTGCGTCGAGGAGGCTAAGTGGTTGAACTTTTGTTCTCTTTTGCCCAGAGTTGGGTTTGAGTTGTTCGAGCCTTGCAGGTGAGTGCAGAATTGGACGTGAAGCCTCAGTAGCAAGTCTGAGAAAGGAAGGCGAGTCTGTTGCAAGCGTGGGTGCACATGACCCGGGAGAACATCATCACTTGGAGAGTGGTTGAAGGTAGAAGAGTGCACAGAGTGCGTGAAAGTTCTCTGAAGGAGTCAGAGGAACAAAGCTCAGGAAGGATAGCACCTTTGTTTCAGTTACCGTGGACAAAGGTGGTGAACGGAGGAACTCTTCAAGAGGAAGAGAATCAACGACTTGAATTGTCGGGGGGAAACACCGAAGATCGTGACCTAACTGTGGGTCAGATGTATCGGGAGTTCGCGAGGGAAGATCCCTGTTTCTCGTAGAGCGAAGTCACGAGGATGCGAGAACACGACGTCCCAGAATGTCTTGCATGGGGTATGTCGAAATCATATGATATGACAGGTGATCTCGGGATATCGGATCTCGGGAGTGGGAAGCCTCAAGTCTGATCTCGGGAGGGACGAGAGCGCGAGATTCCGAGTCTCGGCATCTCGACACTTCGGGTCTCGGAAGTTGAAACCCCGAAGGTATAGAGACGCTAGTCGCGAATCGCGATAGCGCGAGGTCCCGACATACCAAGAGAAAGTCAACGTTGACCAGAGCATCGGGTCTCGGAATTCGAGAGTCCAGTTCCCCGTTGTGGAATTCGTGAAGTCGCGAGAGCCGATCCTTCATTAACTAAGGAAGGGAGGATCGCCGGAAGTAACTGTGGGCAAGGACTCCAAAGGGAGTTGGAGAGTTGATAACTCTTTGGGCCGAGAACTAGGAGGTCCTGGTGGAGCGACCGTGCCTGTGAGGAGCAGGGTTGCGTCACTATACATATTGTAATTTTCATTTAAAGAGAAAATATTTTTATAGGGAAGGGAGTTTGTTATGTGCCTTAATATGTTATTTTTTTTTTTAAGATAACACAAAATGAAATGCTGATTTCTACTACCCATATCATATGGTGGCCCTATTATGTACTCGTATCACCATGAATACCACATGTCAAAATTTCACAAAATGATGGAGAACATTTTCATATGGTCGTAAAACCTTAACCTACCAATAAGGGACCATTGTATGCCTTAGAAAGTAGATGTATTAAAAAATGTAAGTTTAAACAATGTTTGACAATATTTATCTTCTTCCATTATTTTCTTATTATATATATATATATATATATATATATATATATATATATATATATNNCTTCTACTTAACACCCTTATTAAAAATAAACTTACTTTTCCTTCTTCATATGCCAATCTAATGCAAGTTCTTCTCTATGTGTTATGGCAAAATATTGCATATGTATTTGGAAGATATCTCTAATATATTATTCTCTTACAGTGAGAGGTTGTTTTTTCAAAGTGGCTTAGAAAATGGTTTCTCTTAAATAAGATTTGATAGTTTTATTTTCCATTATATTTTTTTTCATTAAGATTATAATTCTTTAATATATGTTACTAGATATAAAATCACTACATTAATTCATAATTACTAAGAAGTTATGTATTATGAACTAATAAAAAATAGTTTAATAATAATAATAATTTATTGAGATCTTTTCAGCCATGATTTTACTGGTAAATTCTATTGAAGTATACATATTTTACCTTTTGAGATTTGAACTTATAATCTCTTAAGAGGAAAAACATGTTCTTAACCATTAAACATACTCAAAATATATTTGATGTTTACTTGTATTTAGTTATTAATATTTTCGAAAATACTTTCGTAAATAAATGTTACATCAATATGCATTTTAATCTGCATTTTCTTTATGGGATGCCATATCTCCCATTTAGTAAGATTGGCCATATCTTCTCACGAAAATTCAAGTCGTTGATAAGATTTCTTATGCTAAGTCACTTGATAGAAATGGCGTTTGGGAAGTATCGCAATAAAAAGTAAATAGCAATCATGCGGTTTTATACTCAAATTCACTATCATTATTGTGCGAACTAAATGGTAAAATATGTTGGCAAGTAGACTAATATGAGAGCACGTGCTTTGAAAAAGTAAATCGTCACGAAAATTAACATCGAATTATATTTATATATATATATATATATATATATATATATATATATATATATATTATTTTATTTATATTTTAATATGTGTATTTATTTTTATGATGTTTTAAGTAATTTTTTTAATGTTTATTTTCAAAATTTTATTGATAAAATATTAGTTTAAATTTATTTAAATTTCAGATTTATCATATATGGATAGGGATTTAAAATTTTATTTGATCATCATTAAATATATGTATATAGTTTAGATGAATTCAATCCTTTAAGATTTACTGAATATCATTTATAATCTAGAGAGTATTATTAAGAAATTGATTTCCATCATTTGAGATAACAAGTTGATTTTGAATATCATTCAAACTTTTAATCTGAGATATTGCACTCAAGGTCATACCCTTCTTCTTTTATTTTCCAATATTAATAGTTTATTTTTTCGTCCTTATATATTCTTCATAATTCTATTTACATTTTATTGCATATTTTTTGTTTTAATGCACTGCATATATCCTAATATTATAATGGTTTTAATGCGCAAGTGAATCTATAGACTTTGACTTATAACTAATAATCTCTTTTGTAACATTATAACATGTATTTTGAAATTGGTTTGGAATGTGTTATTGTTAAATTCATTTAACTTATCATTTGCACCATCATGGAATTGAAATCAATGCAATGGATCCATTTTCTTGATACCATTCCTTTGATTAATTCATTGAATAATATTTCATTGCATTATCATTGAAATCAATGCATCTTTTTGCTTTGTATTATGTCATTGTTGAAATTAATTCAAGTATTTAATTGCTATAAATAATTTTTTACTATATTATCACCGAAATCAATGCATCATATTGTTTTGCATAATGTTATTGTTAAAATCAATGCTAAAATCAATGCAACTACTTGATTCCTTTAAATAATTTTTATATTATATCATCTTTGAAATCAATGCATGTTATTGTTTTGTGTTATATATCATTGTTGAAATTAATGCAACTATTTGATGACTATGCCTTATATCATTGTTCTAAATCATTTTTCATTGTATGATCATTGAAATCAATATAACCTATTGTTTAGTGTTATATCATTGGTCAAATCAATACAATTACTTGATGCATATCCATCATATATTTATTGGAATCAATGCAACTACTTGGTTTGTGTTTGTTTTATTTCATTCAACTTATCTTAACTCAAATGTAGCATTAGAAATGAAGGTATATACAGGACATAGAAATTAAAAAAACTTACTAATATATTATTTGATTTTGGGTGTGTGAAATCATGATGAGGTCATAATAATTCTAGATATGATTTTCACTTCTATTATTGTCTAAACTTGATTTTGTTGCAAGTATAAACTTGACTGTGTTGCAAGTATTCATATTTCTTAAGTTTTATTGTTTTGCAATTATCCATATTGCTCAAGTTTTATCTTTTTGAAATTATCCATATTCTTAAGTTATTTGTCTTTGTATGTAATTGTGTTTCCCTTTAACACTCTCATCATATAAAATAATTTTTATTATATTTAGATAAAGATTCTTATATGTAAATTATAATGTGGAATATGGCAGATTGTCTTGTAATATCTATATAGTCCATTTTGTATGAATTAACTATATTTCCACAAATATCCATTTTAAAATAGCTTGTTCCAATCATGTAGGTTTTGATGTGTTTCAATAATAAAAAAGGATGTATAAGTGTTTAACCATTCATTTACTTAGTTTTCCTTTGGGTGATGAGATGGTTGCAATCACAATGAGATGGTAGCATTAATTGTAGGATATTCAAATTGGTAGTAAAATGAAGCACATGAATTAGGCAATGTTGAAATTTCAAAATGAAATACCTCCTCAAATTTGATGGTTTTAACAACAGTCAACTCCATCACCCCTACATCTCTTTAAGGATAAGTGATGGTTTTGACAACAATCAACTCCATCACTTCTACATCTTTTTGGCTTAAGTGAAAATAAGTCAATATAGTGAATCTAATGGTTAAGAGGTCACAGATTGAATTATTATTATTTGAACTCAAATATAAACTCAAATTATAAACTAGAGCTTTGTCATAGATTCAATTCTATTTAAACTCAAATTATAAACTAGAGCTTTGTCACAGATTCAATTCTATTTAAACTCAAATCATAAACTAGAGCTTTGCTGTGAGATTATTTGATTTTTATGCACAGCGGATATGGGGGCCAAGCCAATATCCAGCTTGCTCTGACAACACAGCCAATATCCAGCCAAGGCAGCCAATATCCAGCCTGTTGTGGCAAGGCAAGTGGATTATATGCCATCGAAGCCAATATCCATCTTGTCGTAGGTGGATTATAAGCAGTCCGATCTGAAATTATTATGTCAAGCATTGGTTTGATTGACAGAGTTGTTATCTCCCTGGCCTTTTCAGATTGAGGATCGGATGTACAATGGCTTTAACATTGCTGACATGCTTTCTTTTTCAATTCAATATAGGTTTAATGCACGCATTTTAATGAAGGACTGCTAGTTATGGAGATGACCTAATATGTTTGTTTTATAGCGCTTCCCAAACATTTTGCTTCTTCCTGAAGTGTGTTACAATGTCGATTTACAGTCAGTTTGGTCTGTGTGCATGGTTCTCAACTATACTTTAATATCTGGAATATTATTTACATTATACAGAGAAGTAGCTTTTCTCCAGGCCAGCCATTTAATGGAAGCGTGTAAAAACTCCAAACAATTTAGAGTTGCAGTTATTAAGTTCAGATTACCTATAGAGGCACCCGACGATAGTCTTCCCAATAAAAAATGAATTTATTGGGATCCCTCTGATGATAAATCCATTGTCGCAATTATAATCTCGGCATTATCTGCTATATCAATACCCCTCATGATCAGAGATGGTTAGCATACAACCGGGAAATGGGTTGCTTGACATTTGGTTAGGTTTAGATTCGTTCTAGTATCAATGGCTTATGTATCGATAGTTTGGTGCACTGTCTACATAGGGGCATGGATTTTTCTTGTTATTTTTCGATAGTTTAGTGCTTGTCACGGTCCAAAAGGGGTTTTTCGCATGTGAAAAGGTTTTTTCATACTTCAAAATGGACTTGTCTCTGTCCAAAAGGGGATTTTCGCATCTGAAAAGGGTTTTTCATACTTCAAAAGGGACTTGTATCGATCCAAAAGGGGCTTGTCCCACGCGAAAAGGGGCCTAAGTCTATTATCCTAGGAGTCTATCATAAGACATAACCTAAAAGTCCAATATTTCAGGAGTTTTTCACGCCCCGAGAGATCGACGACACAGATTGTGTCACATGCTCGACTTTTAAATCAATGATCATCAGAGTTCCCTTGTCGAAGTTCCCCTTGCAACCTAAATCTAGAGCACACTGATGGGCACACCTCTGGCGAACGACCTAGATTTGATAAGCGCCATTAGTCGTTCCCCGAGAAGATTAATGGTCATCACTCTAGCGAGGCATTGTTAGAGCCAATCAGAGAATGCCACGTGGACATGTGGAACCCACCAAACACATAGGTAAATATATTAAAATTCGGTGACACATGTCTCGTTTCCCTACCACCTCAGTGCCATCATGGATCCAATTTAAGCTCACTGAAAAAAAATCACTTTGAGACCATATAGTATTAGGATAAGCTCAATGTTATAACCAGGTAATAGAATTTTCTTTGTAGGGGATTATAACCTGAAAGAATGTCTTAATCAAAGAGTTACAATGTTTATAAAAGGACTTCAATACCGTTGACAAAGCCACTGCTGCCAGCAGACATCCATAGCCTCGACAGGAATGTCATTTAACCCACTCAAATGCTTTAATCCCATCCAATAGTTGTATCCACATGATGTATACTTCCATAAAAATTAATTTAAAAGAATATACCTCCTACCTCTCAACCCAACATTGCTTCGCTTCCAACAGGCCTGTTCAGTACCCCAATGAAGTTGTCTCGGTATCATCTGTGCATTTACCCTCTACTAGCGAGCCTCTTCAGTACCTCCACGGGTTTACACACACTTCCCACACTTAAGTGCTTTCAACCCTCTTATGTCACTTTTAAATAACAATAAAATTATAAATTTATTGATGAGAAAGAGAGCGGGGTGATACCTGAGGTTAATTGCAATACAGGTGAATAGTTGATCATGTTATATATTTTCTTTCAAAAATGGAAGCTTTGTCATGGTTTAGAGATTTTATATTTCATTTAAAAATCATATAGAGAATGGGGAAGCACTTAAAAGTGATTCCTTAAGAATATGGACAGCGTAAAAAGTTTAAAGATCATCGTAATTCTCAAAGATTTAAACCACATCTCTGGTGTAATACTCTGACAAAGAAAATTTGAGGACAAAACGAAAGTGACAATTGACTTAAAAATCACGTGTCTGAGCTATATCTTAATATCAGGGCCTCTTTGAACTATTTCAAATTGCTTGAAAAAAAAAGTCTTAAAATGAATGCTTCCTTCAACAATCGCTCTTTGATCAGATATATATTGATTCAAAAAGACAGACAAGAAGAAAACTCATTCAAATGAATCAAAGAAAACAAAAAACACACAACAAACCAAATCAAATTTTATTAATGGGATTCAAAATCAAAAGTATGTAAAAAAAATAAATCAAAACAACAAAAGAAAACTTAAAAAAAAAAAAAAATTGACCAAAAACAAAACAAGGCCAACCTCTCATAAAGAATGAGGATCAAAAGGAAGAACTACAAATTTCATAGTTTTGCGTATAGGCAGGTTCTTTTCTTAAGATAGCGATGCATGATACATCATTTTGACCAAGGTTTTTATTAAAATTCACAGAAAAATCCTTAACCAAGATGAGTGCAATTACGTGCACTGGTAAGCTATGTTTGTTAGGGTAAAACTAATGTGAATTAAAGATCAAATCCCTAATCTCTTTATTAATGCTTCATAATATCTGAAATCATTGCATGATGCTGCCAAGTTTCGAAAAATAAACATTTAGTCAAGACAACTGCGAAAAGGGAAAATAAAGGAATTGAAAGAAAACTCCCCTAACAACATTCAAACAATGGTTCTCTTTTCATAGCCATGTGCTTTCATAACTGCATTATTCAAAGGAAAGAAAAAAAATGAAAAGGAAAGAAAAAACCAAAATAAATCTATTCCTACACCTACTCTAACTTCTACATAGATCAAAACGCTAAGTAAAATCATATTTCCAGTGCAGCCACAAGACCATCTTCAATCCTGCAAGGCATAGAAAGTAAAAAATCAGAATAAAAGAATGTAGTATTTGTATATACGAAAGAAATATGTCATGATTACCTCCTATATATTCAGTTAAAAACAAAGCAAGAACGACCTTACCATTCTTTTGAAAATTCTTGATGTATGAATCCTCCAACCATTATGCAATCTTGTCCTGATATGGGTCATAATGGCATGGAAAAATGTAAGTAAGTTAGGAAAACTTGTCAATATTATGAGGACTTGACATAACCATCATCCAATGCCGAAGTGCCCCATCCTCCTGACAATTCTCCAAGTGTTCACCAATTTCTGCACATGGAGGATCTAAAAAAATCATGTCATAGCAGACTACGCTTCCTTCTTGCATAAGGACTCCTCTGAGCCCTTCCTTGCAGGCATCAGTGCACACAAGGAAGTCAGTTTCAGGAACGACGATCTTCAACATGGGTGCATGGGTCAGTAGGTGTTTTAGGGTCTGAAACCTTTCTTCACATTTTGGGGTCCAAAGGAATTTAACTCCCTTCTTCTAGAGGGCAGTGATTGGACAACCAATCTTCGAGAATCCTTTTATAAATCTCCTATAGTATCCCACTAAGCCCATAAAGGAGATGATGTCTGAATCATCCTTTGGGGTAGGCCATTCCATGATAGACCTGATCTTGTTAGGGTCTACTGCTACCCCTTCTTTAGATATGACACAACCCAAGTAATGTATTTGCTTCTGGAAGAAATCACACTTGCTAAACATGGCATAGAGTTGATGTTATCTTAGCACTTGAAGCACAAGTCTAAGATGTTCCTCATGTTCCTCTCTATTCCTAGAGTAGATTAAGATATCGTCAATAAAAACTAGTACAAAGTTGTCTAGGAATTTGCTGAGCACATTGTTCATCAAGTGCATAAAAGTGGCAGGGGCATTGGTTAATCCAAATGGTACTACCACAAACTCGTAGTGACCATATTTCGTTCTGAAGGCGGTTTTGTTGATGTCTTCACCCTTAATTCGGACTTGATGGTATCCAGATCTCAAGTCAATATTGGAGAAGATGGAAGAACCTCCCAATTGATCAAACAAGTCATTGATCTGGGGTAAGGGGTACTTGTTCTTTATGGTTACCTTATTGAGTTGTCTATAATCTATGCACAGTCGGAGGGTACCATCTTTCTTTTTCATGAACAGGACTGGTGCTCCCCATGGAGACACATTGGGCTAGATATATCCTTTGTCCATCATTTCTTTTAGTTGTAATTTAATCTCAACTAACTCGAGTGTGCTCATCCTGTAGGGTGTCCTAGACACTGGCACCGCTCCTAGTGAAAGCTCTATCGAGAATTCAATGTCCCTTCTCGGAGGTAGACCCGATACCTATTCTCGAAACACATCTCTAAATTATCTTAGTATGGCGTGGTATTCGAGGCTTGGTTTGTCGTCCTCAACTGATTCCAAATTGCATATAGTGGGCATCCCTTTCTGCAATACTTTCTCATTTGAAGGGCTGATATTCATCTCACCAAAACAGGTTTCTGGATCCCTTGAAGGGTTATCCTCCTTCCTTCTTCACTTACACATTATAAGGTTTTATGGTAACAGTCCATTCTGGCTTTATATGCAGCTAGCCAGTCCATGCCAATCAAGAGGTCATACAATCCTAGGGGTAGTATGTTTAGGGTTTCTTGGGTGGAGAAGTCACCCATAGTGAATTGGCAAGCTAGTATTATCTTCGCTACCTTTCTTTTGGTGCCAGTGGCTAACTGTACCAACCATGGTTTGGCATGTTTATGTGGCTGCAATTTACACTTATCAATAGCCTGAGGGGATATATAACTCAATTTTGAACCAGGGTAAATTAGAATAGACAATAGGTGGTTAGTGATCATACCTTCCATCTCCACCACTGAAGCTTGGTGGTTGGCTTCTTTATTATCCATGGCTGGATAAATTTGCGGCATACTCCTGGCCACGTCATTGATGGTGGTAGCCTCTTGGACGTTGTAAATTCTCCTACTGTTTTGTTGTCGGTGCGGCAGTCCCTCAGTAGATGTTCTTCTCCACAACCCAAACATTTCAAGGGTTCTTTCTTTGGATTATCAGTCTTTCTGGGGGTTGACCCAAAAGGCTTATTTCCTCTTTGGGAGGTCAAATTTTGCTAGTGTGCACTTCGGGTAGGAAATCTCATCCTTGTATCCTTTTTATAGTTTTTAAATCTTGGGGATTTAAACCCCTTTTTCTGGAATCCCGAAACACTCTTCTGCTTCCAGCCTTCCGGAGGTTTTGTCTGAAGCCCAAACTGTTCATAACAATATATTTCCTTTCAGATAGTGTCTTCTAGGGTCCTCGGCTTGTCAAACTCAATACTTTTCTGATAGTCCTTAGGTATACCACTGATAAATCGTTGCACCTTTTCCTTTTCTTCTTTTATGTAGGGTACGTACCTCAACAACTCAAGAAATCTTTTGACATATTCTTCTATGGTGAGTTGCCCCAGCTTGAGTTCATAGAATTCTTTAGTCTTTTTGTTAAAATAATTTTCCGATAGATACTTCTTACTGAAGTATCTTTCAAACCATTCCCAAGATAGGTCTTCTTCGTGAATCCCTTTTACATTCTTAAGGTCGTCCCACCAAATGGAAGCCTTTCCATTCAGGTTGAAGGTGGCTACTTGGGCCTTCAAGTTTTCTGAGAAGTCATGGACTCTGAAATACTTGTTTAGTCCAAGCAGCAAGGCCTCCACTTCCTCTCCTCTCTTTATCTCACCGTCGAAAGAGGGTGTCTTGGCCTTCTTTAATTCTTTGAGATTATGACTTTTGGAATGATTTTGCTTCTTCCATTTTCTTTGGGAATATGAACTAGTTATGCTACTAAAAGATCCCTCCGATTCGCCAGTTTCCTTTCCAGAGGAAACATCCGACGCCCGTCCCCTATCTCCGGGGTGGGCCTTCCGCGAGGTTCTCTTCCCAGCGTAGCCACTCAAAAGGCCACGTTTTCGTATCTCAGGTGGACTTCGACTCTTCTTTTGTTGTCGTTGATCCTCATGATTAATGTTAGGTCCATGCTGCAGTTGTCTTTGTTTGTCAGATAAACTCTGTAGCAAGACTAAATTAATTTCCATTTGCTTCTCTTGCTCTTTTATCAACCTCTCGTTGTCATCCTTGCAGCTTTGTAGTTCATCCATGAGAGTCCTCGCAGTCTCAGCTACATCTGGAGGGGTCTCTACAACCCTCCTTTCATCCGACTCTTTGTCTCTATTGTGGGATTCATCCCCCAGCTTGTGGTGCGTCACCATTCTATACGTCTGCAGTTTTCCTGTGGTTGATCGTTCGTTTGCGTCTAGACAAAACACTTGTTGTTAGCTAACATTATATTCATTCATAACCAACACATAAATTCACATTTCTCAAATGCATGCACACAGTAGGGATTTCATTATTTTCTTTAATAACATTCTTAACTTCGACTTTTCGTAAAGGGTGTTAAGATAGAGGGTTACTCTTTTTAAGAGTACTTCAAACAGAGTTTCTACATGACTCGTTCATGAGCCCAAGTAGGACAAGTGTTGTAACCGTGCTCTGATACCAGTTTGTCACATGCCCATGAAAACATAACTAAAATTTCTGCCTTTTTCTCAAAGGACAGAATTCCCAAATTCCTACAGGGGCCTAGTGCAAGCTAGCTCATTCCTCATCCTCCACCTCATGATGAAGACCCGTGACCATAGGCTTAGTTTAAAAGGCTCATCTCATTTCGCGACATCGGGGCTCCCGATGCAAGGCGTCCCAACCTCTTCATCTCCTTCATTCCCGAAAGCGATTAAGGGTCCTATTGGGTTCTATCACTCTCACCTATGATCATGACATGACCCTCCTCCACACGACCATGATGTTGTGACCACAACGTACAACCATAGGTTATTTCGCGTTCCGAATGCTGGTTTGGGACTGAGCGACTCAACACTTTTCGAAGGTTCTCCTCTTGAATCCCCCGACTCCTGAAATGCCGAAATTCCCTTCTGGATGACCGATGGTCCAGATCACTCCTAGATCAAAGACCACGATTATGTCGCAAATTCGTTTATCGTTAGTTTGTGCGGTCCTACCATTTAACCACTCCAAGTCGTGAATTAGTGAAATGCCACTCGACTGCCACACATCCCTATTGAATGGATGATCCTGATTAAATTGAGACTTTTAGGACTATGACGAGTCCATACTCCCATCTACACAAGGGTTAATATCGACGACCTAGATAGCTCTCGATGGATCCTAGGATCTACAGTCCCGGTTCCATCGCTACTTGCGATGGCTGAAGGGTTCGAGGCGTTAACGCCTGCGCTCCTCCTTTAGATCCATTGGTCTTGATAGAGATGGGGTGTTTCCAAAAGGATCTCGTCCGTTTTTCTACCAAATGAAGCGATACTTCCCACACTTCCTTTCTTTCCCTTCTCTGCAGGATTGCATGTGGCGCGAATTCCCCCGTCCGTGGTCAGGTCTGAGAGCTTTACGGATGGGTGGTTCACCCCATCCCCTCATTAACTCTTGAGGAGCCTCCTCACCTGCCATCCTGACGAGAAATTCATTCCAGGGTCAGAGAGTTGCCTTGGTCTTTCGGCAAGTAAAAATGAGTATGGTACTGGTTCAGTGGAAGTTAACGCAACCATTCCAGGTCCCTTCCACTACCCTTCATTAGCCATCGTGGTCTCTTTTAGCACATCCCTTCCCAGCATTCATGCAACACATATTCATAACATAATTTACATTCATCGACCTTTTATACAAAGGTCCATCCAATTAAACATCCACACCTTTGAGTTTTCCATAGTTCTTGGTCAATATAGTTATTTTTACAAACTGGCGGAAATAGGGTGTTACAGGTATACCTTATTTTTCGCGTGGCTTCTGAATATTTGACATAAAGGCCAAGGGTATTGCCGATGCCAGCAAGTATTTTTTCCAACCAGAACTCATGCGGGAGGGAGTAAAGGTGAATCCAGACAGGAGAAAAAGAGAAATCCTCCTTTTCAAGGTTGAAGCGATCTGTCCAAAATCATAAATATAACCTTGTTGAATTGAATAAATAAGGTTCATTCTCAAAGTTTTGGTCTTTGTTTTCGACATTCAAGAAGATTATTGTGAAGAAGCATTTTGAGCCTAGATGGAGTTCATAGTGTCCTTTGGGGTTCCACCAGACTTTGATCAATTTCATTAAATCCCTTTCAAAGGGCCAGAGTCCCAGAAATTTTCCAATCAAAAAATGTTCCTTCATAAACTGAGTGTTTTCCCCTACACGAGCGGAGATGATGACATACCTTGGAGTCGTATTAGATTGTGGGATGCATTTTCTTGGCTCCCACAATCAAGTCACTTTTGGATGGGAGGTACCTACTTCTATTTCCATCTCTTTGTTGGTTCATTGCTCATCCTGAATAAGTTGTTCTCTTAGGGGCAGTGACGGTTCAAAATCTAGTCTTGAACTCTTTACTCCATGTTGTTTGTTGGCTACGACATTGGTGTATGAGGGGGCTGTCACCCTGTCTGCCTTACCCATGGGAAGGATGTCAATGATCCACTTTGTAAATGAGATCGCATGCTGGTATGAATGGATTGGGACAATGGTTTCAGAAGCCGAGGGGAGTTGTGATCATCAAACCCTATCTCTTTACTTATGATCAATTGTGAAAACTATTCTTGATATGTTCATTAATAAATCTAATTTGTGTTCCATTACATCTTATTAAGTTTCCATTAAGATTATAATTCCTTAATGCATGTCAATAAATGAAAAATTTGTACATTAATTCATAATCACCTAAAATTTATGTATTATGTTAATAAAAAATATGTATTTATAAAAAAAAATTCACAATGAATACCCATAATTAATAGATATATAAATAATTCAATCTATAATTTTTTTTTTTTAATGAAATTTAAATATATAATAATCCATTTAATACACAATATTTTTACATTTATTATTAATATTATTAAATTATTTTACAATATTAGATGAAATTGTGAATTTTGTTGGCTTATTTTACAATATTACATGGAATTGTTGACTTATTTTACAAGATGAAATGTTCTTTACTATAATATTTGATACACCATCTTTTTACACTTATTGTTGACTTATTTTACAATATTAGATGAGATGCCATTTACTATAAAATTCTGGATGAGTTCAAGATTACCAAAATGAGATTAACTAGCGAATGGTTATTTAAGTTCACTAATTTTAGAGAGGCCAATTACACTCTATTGAAGTGTGTTCACTTGTATTTGGTTATTAATGTGTTGGAAAATACTTTCATGAATAAATGTTACATCAATGTGGATTTTCTTTATGGGATGCCATATCTCCCATTTAGTAAGATTGGCAATTAAGGTCGTAGCTAATTTTCTTCTCACGAGGATTCAAGTCCATTAGTTGATAAAGTTTCTCATTCTAATTCAGTTGATAGAAATGGCGTTTGGGAATTATAGCAATAAAAAGTAAATCACAATCATTCGGTTTTATTCTCAAATTCACTATCATCATTGTGCGAACTAAATGGAAAAATATGTTGGCAAGTGGGTTAATATGAGAGCACGTGTCTGGGAAAAAAATAAAATAAAAAAATCTACCATGTTGTAACAAAAATTCAACAGCGAATTATATATATATATATATATATATATATATATATATATATATATATATATATAATTTTTAAAGTTTATATATATAGTTATTTTAACATGTTTATTTAATTGTATGATGTTTTAAGTAATTTTTGTATTGTTTATTTTTAAAATTTTATTGATAAAATATTAATCTAAATTTATCTAAATTTTATATTTATCATGCATGAATAGGGATCAAATCCTTTAAAACACAAATATTTGTTAAATTAAAAAAAAAAATTATGAAAGATTTGTATAAGAAAAAATTAACTCAAAATTTTATATTATCATCATTAGACATATGCATATGGTTTAGATGAATTTAATTTTTTGAAATTTATTAAATATCATCTATAATCTAGAGAGTACTATTAAGAAATTGATTTCAATCATTTGAGATAAGAAGTTGATTATGAAGATCATTCAAACTTTTAACTTGAGATATTGCACTCAAGATCATACCCTTTCTCTTTTGTTTTTCAATATTCATAATTTCTTTTTGTGGTCTCATGTGTTCTTCATAATTCTATTTACATTTTATGGCATGTTTTTGGTTTTAATGCATTGCATATATCCTAATATTATAATGGTTTTAATGTGCAAGTGAATCTGTAGACTTTGACTTATAATTAATAATTTGTTTTGTAACATTATAACATGTATTTTAAAATTGGTTTACAATGTGTTATTGTTAAAGTCATTTAATTTAATCATTTGTACCATCTTGGTATTGAAATTAATGCACCGTACCATTTTTCGATTAATGCATTGAATACCATTTCACTGCATTATCATTGAAATAAATGCATCTTTTTGTTTTGGATTATGTCATTGTTGAAATTAATGCAAGTATTTAATTGCTCTAAATAATTTTTCAATGCATCCTATTGTTTTGCATAATACTATTGCTAAAATCAATGCAAGTACTTGATTTCTTTAAATCATTTTTATATTATATCATCGTTGAATTCAATGTCTGCTATTGTTTTGTGTTATATATCATTTTTGAAATTAATGTAACTATTTGATGCCTATGCCTTATATCATCACTTAGATCAATGAAATTCCATAATTGCATTTCATTGATCTATGCATATTGTAATTATTGTTTTAAGAGAAAATATTTTTATAGAGAAGGGAGTTTGTTATGTACCTTAATATGTTATTTTTTTTTTAAATAACACAAAATAAAATGTTGATTTTTACTACCCATATCATATGGTGGCCCTATTATGTACTTGTATCACATGAATACCACATGTCAAAATTTCACAAAATGATGGAGAACATTTTCATATGGTCGCAGAACCTTAACATGCCAAGGGACCATTGTATGCCTTAAAAAGTAAATATATTAAAAAAATGTAAGCTCAAACAATGTTAAAACGTAGATATATTAAAAAAATGTAAATTCAAACAATGTTGGACCATATTTATCTTCTTCTCTTACTATTACTATTACTATTACTATTATTATTATTATTATTATATATATATATATATATATATATATATATATATATAACCTATTTTTTTATATTTAAGTTCATGTTTTTATTAATTTGCTTTTCATTCTTCTACTTAACATTCTTATTAAAAATAAACTTATTTTTCCTTCTTCATATGCTAATCTAATGCAAGTTCGTCTCCATGTGTTATGGCAAAATATTGCATATGTATTTAGAAGATATCTCTAATATCTTATTCTCTTACCGTGAGAGGTTGTCATTTCAAAGTGGCTTAGAAAATGGTTTTTCTCAAATAAGATTATAAGATTGATAGTTTTATTTTCTATTAAATTTTTTTTCATTAAGATTATAATTCTTTAATATATGTTACTAGATATAAATCACTACATTAATTCATAATTACTTAAAAGTTATGTATTATTAATTAATAAAAAATAGTTTAATAATAATAATAATTTATTGAGACTTTTTTAGCCACAATTTTGCTGGTAAAGTCTACATATTTTACTCTTCAAAATTTGAACTTATAACTTTAAAAAAAAAAAACATGTTCTTAACCATTAAATCTACTCAAAATGTATTTGATATTTACTTATATTTAGTTATTAATATTAGTAGTTTTGAAAATACTTTCGTGAGTAAATGTTACATCAATGTACATTTTCTTTATGGGATGCCATATTTCCAATTTAGTAAGATTGGCAATTAAGATCGTAGCTAATTTTCTTCTCACGAAAATTCAAGTCGTTGATAAGATTTCTTATGCTAAGTCACTTGATAGAAATGGCGTTTGGGAAGTATCGCAATAAAAAGTAAATCGCTATCATGCGGTTTTATGCTCAAATTCACTATCGTCATCGTGCGAACTAAATGGTAAAATATGTTGGCAAGGAGACTAATATGAGCACGTGCCTTGAAAAAGTAAGGAAGGATCTATGATTTTGTCACGAAAATTAACATCGAATTATATATATATATTTATGATGTTTTAAGTATTTTTTTTAATATTTATTTTCAAAATTTTATTAATAAAATTTTAGTTTAAATTTATTTAAATTTCAGATTTATCATATATGGATAGGGATTTAAAATTTTATTTGATCATTATTAAATATATTTATATAGTTTAGATAAATTCAATCCTTTAAAATTTACTAAATATCATTTATAATCTAAAGAGTATTATTAAGAAATTGATTTCCATCATTTGAGATAAAAAAGTTGATTTTGAATATTATTCAAATTTTTAATTGAGATATTGCACTCAAGGTCATACCCTTCTTCCTTTATTTTCCAATATTAATGGTTTATTTTTTTGTCCTTATATATTCTTCATAATTCTATTTACATTTTATTGCATATTTTTAGTTTTAATGCATTGCATATATCCTAATATTATAATGGTTTCAATGTGCAAGTGAATCTCTAGACTTTGACTTATAACTAATAATCTCTTTTGTAACATTATAACATGTATTTTTAAATTAGTTTGCAATGTGTTATTGTTAAATTCATTTAACTCATCATTTGCACCTTCTTGGTATTGAAATCAATGCAATGGATCCATTTTCTTTGTACCATTTCTTTGATTAATGCATTGAATAATATTTCATTGCATTATCATTGAAATCAATGCACCTTTATGTTTTGTATTATGTCATTGTTGAAATTAATTCAAGTATTTAATTGTTATAAATAATTTTTTACTGTATTATCACCGAAATCAATGCATCTTATTGTTTTGCATAATGTTATTGTTAAAATCAATGCAACTACTTGATTTCTTTAAATAATTTTTATATTATATCATTTTTGAAATCAATGCAAGTTATTGTTTTGTGTTATATATCATTGTTGAAATTAATGCAACTATTTGATGACTATGCCTTATATCATTGCTCTAAATCATTTTTCATTGTATGATCATTGAAATCAATATAACCTATTGTTTAGTTTTATATCATTGGTCAAATCAATACAAGTACTTGATGCATATCCATCATATATTTATTGGAATCAATGCAACTACTTGTTTTGTGTTTGTTTTATTTCATTCAACTTATCTTAACTCGAATCTAGCATTAGAAATGAACATATATACAGGACATAGAAATTAAAAAAACTTACTAATATATTATTTGATTTTGGGTGTGTGAAATCATGATGAGGTCATAATAATTCTAGATATGATTTTCACTTATATTATTGTCTAAACTTGATTTTGTTGCAAGTATTCATATTGCTTAAGTTTTATTGTTTTGCAATTATCCATATTGCTCAAGTTTTATTTTTTTGCAATTATCCATATTCTTGAGTTATTTCTCATTGTATATAATTGTGTTTCAGTTTAACACTCTCATCATATAAAAGAATTTTTATTATATTTAGATAAAGATTCTTATATGTAAATTATAATGTGGAATATGGTCGATTGTCTTGTAATATCTATATAGTCCATTTTGTATGAATTAACTATATTTCCATAAATATCCATCTTAAAATAGCTTGTTCCAATCATGTAGGTTTTGACTGTGTTTCAATAATAAAAAAGGATTTATAAGTGTTTAACCATTCATTTACTTAGTTTTCCTTTGGGTGATGAGATGGTTGCAATCACGATGAGATGGTAGCATTAATTGTAGGATATTCAAATTGGTAGTGAAATGAAGCACGTGAATTAGGCAATGTTAAATTTGAAAATGAAACACCTCCTCAAATTTGATGGTTTTAACAACAGTCAACTCCATCACCCCTACATCTCTTTAAGGATAAGTGATGGTTTTGACAACAATCAACTCCATCACTTGGCTTAAGTGAAAATAAGTCAATATAGTGAATCCAATGGTTAAGAGGTCATAGATTCAATTATTATTATTTAAACTCAAATTATAAACTAGAGCTTTGTCACAGATTCAATTCTATTTAAACTCAAATTATAAACTAGAGCTTTGTCATAGATTCAATTCTATTTAAACTCAAATCGTAAACTAGAGCTTTGTTGTGAGATTATTTGATTTTTATGCACAGTGGCTTTGGGGGCCAAGCCAATATCCAGCTTGCTCTAACAACACAACCAATATCCAGCCAAGGCAACCAATATCCAGCCTGTTGTGGCAACGCAAGTGGATTATATGCTGTCCAAACCAATATCTAGCCTGCCGCAGGTGGATTATATGCAGTCCGATCTGAAAGTATTATGTCGAGCATTGGTTTGATCGATAGAGTTGTTATCTCCCTGGCATTTTCAGATTGCGGATCAGATGTACAATGGCTTTAACATTGCTGATAGGCTTTCTTTTTCAATTCAATATATGTTTAATGCACGCATTTTAATGAAGGACTGCTAGTTACGGAGATGACCTAATCTGTTTGTTTTATAGAACTTCCCAAACATTTTGCTTCTGCTTGACGTGTGTTACAATGTCGATTTACAGTCAGTTTGGTCAGTGTGCATGGTAGTCAACTATACTTTAATATCTGGAATATTATTTACATTGTACAGAGAAGTAGCTTTTCTCCGGGCCAGCCATCTAATGGAAGCCTGTAAAAACTCCAAACAATTTAGAGTTGCAGTTATTAAGTTCAGATTACCTATAGAAGCACCCGACGATAGTCTTCCCAATAACAAATGAATTTATCAGGATCCCTTTGATGATAAATCCATTGCCGCAATTATAATCTTGGCATTATCTGCTATATCAATACCCCTCATGATCAGAGATAGTTAGCATACAACCGGGAAATGGGTTGCTTGACATTTGGTTAGGTTTAGATTCGTTCTAGTATCAATGGCTTATGTATCGATAGTTTGGTGCACTGTCTACACAGGAGCATGGATTTTTCTTGTTATTTTTAGATAGTTTGGTGCTTGTCACGGTCCAAAAGGGGTTTTTCGCATGTGAAAAGGGTTTGTCATACTTCAAAATGGACTTGTCTCTGTCCAAAAGGGGCTTTTCGCATGTGAAAAGGGTTTTTCATACTTTAAAAGGGACTTGTCTCGATCCAAAAGGGGCTTGTCCCGTGCGAAAAGGGGCCTAAGTCTATTAGCCTAGGAGTCTATCATAAGACACAGCCTAAAAGTGCAATATTTCGGGAGTTTTTCGGGCCCCGAGAGATCAACGACACAGATTGTGTCACATGCTCAACCTTTAAATCAATGATCATCAGAGTTCCCTCGTCGAAGTTCCCCTTGCGACCTAAATCTCGAGCATACATGGGCACACCTTTGGTGAATGACCTAGATTTGATAAGCACCATCAGTCGTTCCCCGAGAAGATCAATGGTCATCACTCAAGCGAGGCATTGTTAGAGCCAATCAGAGAATGCCACATGGACATGTGGAACCCACCAGATGCATAGGTAAATATATCAAAATTGGGTGACACATGTCTCGTTTCCCTACCACCTGAGTGCCATCATGGAGCCAATTTAAGCTCCCTGAAAAAAATTCACTTTGAGACCATATAGTATTAGGATAAGCTCAATGTTATAACCAAACAATAGAATTTTCTTTGCAGGGGATTATAACCTGAAAGAATGTCTTAATCAAAGAGTTAGGATGTTTATAAAAGCACTTCAATACCATTGAAAAAGCCACTGTTGCCAGCAGGCATCCATAGCCTTGACAGGGATGTCATTTAACCCACTCAAATGCTTTAATCCCATCCAATAGTTGTATCCACATGATGTATACTTCCATAAAAATTAATTTAAAAGAATATACCTCCTACCTCTCAACCCGACATTGCTTCGCTGCCAACAGGCCTGTTCAATACCCCAATGAAGTTGTCTCGGTATCATCTGTGCATTTACTCTCTACTAGCGACCCTCTTCAGTACCTCCATGGGTTTACGCACACTTCCCACACTTAAGTTCTTTCAACCCTCTTATGCCACTTTTAAATAACAATAAAATTATAAATTTATTGATGACAAAGAGAGCAGGGTGATACTTGAGGTTAGTTGCAATACAGGTGAATAGTTGATCATGTTATATATTTTCTTTCAAAACTGGAAGTTTTATCATGGTTTAGAGATTTTAGATTGCATTTAAGAAATCATCTAGAGAATGGGGAAGCACTTAAAAGTGATTCTTTAAGAATATGGATGGTGTAAAAAGTTTAATGATCATCGTAATTCTCAAAGATTTAAACCACATCTCTGGTGTAATACTCTGCCAAAGAAAATTTGAGGACAAAACGAAAATGACAATTGACTTGAAAATCACTTGTCCAAGCTATATCTTAATATCAGGGCCTCTTTGAACTATTTCAAATTGCTTGAAAAACAAAAGTCTTAAAATGAATGCTTCCTTCAACAATTTCTCTTTGATCATAAATATATTGATTCAAAAAGACAGACAAGAAGAAAACTCATTCAAATGAATCAAAGAAAACAAAAAATACACAACAAACCAAATCAAATTTTATTAATGGGATTCAAAATCAAAAGTATGTAAAAAAAACAAAATCAAAACAACAAAAGAAAACTTAAAAAAAAAATAATTTGACCAAAAACAAAACAAAGCCAACCTCTCATAGAGAATGAGGATCAAAAGGAAGAACTACAAATTTCATAGTTTTACGTATAGGTAGGTTCTTTTCTTAAGATAGTGATGCATGATACATCATTTTGACCAAGCTTATTATTAAAAATCACAAAAAAATCCTTAACCAAGATGAGTGCAATTACGTGCACTGGTAAGCTATGTTTGTTAGGGTAAAACTAATGTGAATTAAAGATCAAATCCCTAATCTCTTTATTAATGCTTCATAATATCCTAAATCATTGCATGATGCTGCCAAGTTTCGAAAAATAAACATTTAGTCAAGACAACTGTGAAAAGGGAAAATAAAGGAATTGAAAGAAAACTCCCCTAACAACATTCAAACAATGGTTCTCTTTTCATAGCCATGTGCCTTCATAACTGCATTATTCAACGGAAAGGAAAAAAATGAAAAGGAAAGAAAAACCCAAAAGAAATATATTCCTACACCTACTCTAACTTCTACATAGATCAAAACACTAAGTAAAATCATATTTCCAGTGCAACCACAAGACCATCTTCAATCATGTAAGGCATAGAAAGTAAAAAATCAGAATAAAAGAATGTAGTATTTGTAGATACGAAAGAAATATGTCATGCTTACCTCCTATATATTCAGTTAAAAACAAAGAAAGCACGACCTTACCATTCTTTTGAAAATTCTTGATGTATGAATCCTCCAACCATTAGGCAATCTTGTCCTAATATGGGTCATAATGGCATGGGAAAATGTAACTAAGTTTGGAAAACTTGTCAATATTATGAGGACCTAACATAACCATCATCCAATGCCAAAGTGCCCCATCCTCCTGACAATTCTCCAAGTGTTCACCAATTTCTTCACATGGAGGATCTAAAAAAATCGTGTCATAGCAAACTACACTTCCTTCTTGCATAAGGACTCCTCCAAGCCCTTCCTTGTAGGCATGGGTGCATGGGTCAGTAGGTGTTTTAGGGTCTGAAACCTTTCTTCACATTTTGGCGTCCAAAGGAATTTAACTCCCTTCTTCTGGAGGGCAGTGATTGGACAACCAATCTTGGAGAATCCTTTTATAAATCTCCTATAGTATCCCGTTAAGCCCATAAAGGATCCGATGTCTGAATCGTCCTTTGGGGTAGGCCATTCCATGATAGACTTGATCTTGTCAGGGTCTACTGCTACCCCTTCTTTAGATATGACACAGCCCAAGTAATGTATTTGTTTCTGGAAGAAATCACACTTGCTAAACATGGCATAGAGTTGATGTTCTCTTAGCACTTGAAGCACAAGTCTAAGATGTTCCTCATGTTCCTCTCTATTCCTGGAGTAGATTAAGATATCGTCAATAAAAACTAGTACAAATTTGTCTAGGAATTTGCTGAGAACATTGTTCATCAAGTGCATAAAAGTGGCAGGGGCATTGGTTAATCCAAATGGTACTACCACAAACTCGTAGTGACCATATTTCGTTCTAAAGGCAGTTTTGTTGATGTATTCACCCTTAATTCGGACTTGATGGTATCCAGATCTCAAGTCAATATTGGATAATATGGAAGCACCTCCCAATTGATTGAACAAGTCATTGATCTGGGGTAAGGGGTACTTGTTCTTTATGGTTACTTATTGATTTGTCTATAATATATGCATAGTCAGAGGGTGCTATATTTCTTTTTCATGAACAGGACCGGTGCTCCCCATGAAGACACGTTGGGCTAGATATATCCTTTGTCCATCATTTCTTTTAGTTCTAATTTAAGCTCAACTAACTCGGGTGTGCTCATCCTGTAGGGTGTCCTAGACATTGGCACTGCTCCTAGTGCAAGTTCTATCAAGAAGTCAATGTCCCTTCTTGGAGGTAGACCCGATACCTATTCTCGAAACACATCTCTAAATTATCTTAGTATGGAATTGTATTCGAGGCTTGGTTTGTCGTCCTCAATCGATTCCAAATCACATATAGTGGGCATCCCTTTCTGCAATACTTTCTCATTTGAAGGGATGATATTCGTCTCACCGAAATAGATTTTTGGATCCCTTGAAGGGTTATCCTCCTTCCTTCTTCACTTACACATTCTAAGGTTTTATGGTAATAGTCCATTCTGGCTTTATATGCGGCTAGCCAGTCCATGCCAATCAAAAGGTCATACAATCCTAGGGGTATTATGTTTAGGGTTGCTTGGGTGGAGAAGTCACCCATAGTGAAGTGGCAAGCTGGTATGATCTTCACTACCTTTCTTTTGGTGCCAGTGGCTAACTGTACCAACCATGGTTTGGCATGTTTATGTGGCTGCAATTTACACTTATCAATAGCCTGAGGGGATATATAACTCAAATTTGAACCAGGGTAGATTAGAATATACAATAGGTGGTTAGTGATCATACCTTCCATCTCCACCACTAAATCTTGGTGGTTGGCTTGTTTATCCACGGCTGCATAAATTTGTGGCATACTCCTGGCCACGTCATTGACGGTGGTAGCCTCTTGGACATTGTAAATTCTCCTACTGTTTTGTTGTCAGTGCGGGCAGTCCCTCAGTAGATGTTCTTCTCCACAACCTCAACATTTCAAGGGTTCTTTCTTTGGATTATCAGTCTTTCCGGGGGTTGACCCAAGAGGATTATTTCTGCTTTGGGAGGGGAAATTCTGCTGGTGTGCACTTTGGGTAGGAAACCTCATCCTTGTATCCTTTTTATAGTTTTTAAATCTTGGGGATTTAAACCCTTTTTTCTGGAATCCCGAACCAATCTTCTGCTTCCAGCCTTCACGAGGTTTTGTCTGAAGCCCAAACTATTCATAACAATATCTTTCCTTTCAGATAGTGTTTTCTAGGGTCCTCGGCTTGTCAAACTCAATCCTTTTCTGATAGTCCTTAGGTAGCCCACTGATAAATCATTGCACCTTTTCCTTTTCTTCTTTTATGTAGGGTACGTACCTCAGAAGCTCAAGAAATCTTTTGACATATTCTTCTATGGTGAGTTTCCCCAGCTTGAGTTCATAGAATTATTTAGTCTTTTCATCGAAACAATTTTCCAATAGATACTTCTTCTTGAAGTATCTTTCAAACCGTTCCCAAGATAGGTCTTCTTCATGAATCCCTTTTACATTCTTAAGGTATTCCCACCAAATGGAAGCCTTTCCATTCAGGTTGAAGGTCGCTACTCGGGCCTTCAAGTTTTCTGAGAAGTCATGGACTCTGAAATACTTCTTTAGTCCAAGCAGCCAGGCCTCCGCTTCCTCTCCTCTCTTTATCTCACCGTCGAAAGAGGGTGTCTTGGCCTTCTTTAATTCTTTGAGATTATGACTTTTGGAATGATTTCCATTTTCTTCGGGAATATGAACTAGTTATGCTTCTAGAAGATCCCTATGAGTCGCCAGTTTCCTTTCCAGAGGAAACGTTTGACGCCCGTCCCCTATCTCTGGGGTGGGACTTCCGTGAGGTTCTCTTCCTAGTGTAGCCACTCAAAAGGCCACGTTTTCATATCTCAGGTGGACTTCGACTCTTCTTTGTCTGTCGTCGATCCTCGTGATTGGTGTTAGGTCCATGTTGCAGTTGTCTTTGTTTGTTGGATAAACTCTGCAGCAAGACTGAATTAATTTCCGTTTGCTTCTCTTGCTCTTTTATCAACCTCTCATTGTCGTCCTTGCAGCTTTGTAGTTCGTCCATGAAAGTACTCACAGTCTCAACTACATCTAGAGGGGTCTCTACAACCCTCCTTTCATCAGACTCTTTGTCTCTATTGTGGGATTCATCCTCCACCTCGTGGTGCGTCACCATTCCATACGTCTGCAGTTTTCCCGTGGTTGATCATTCGCTTGCGTCTAGACAAAACACTTGTTGTTAGCTAAAATTATATTCATTCATAACCAACACATAAATTTGCATTTCTCAAATGCATACACACAGTAGGGATTTCATTATTTTCTTTAATAACATCGACTTTTCGTAAAGGGTGTTAAGATAGAGGGTTACTCTTTTTAAGAGTACTTTAAACAGAGTTTCTACATGACTCGTTCATGAGCCCAAGTAGGACAAGTGTTGTAACCGTGCTCTGATACCAGTTTGTCACATTCCCACGACGACATAACTAAAATTTTTGCCTTTTTCTCAAAGGACAGAATTCCCAAATTCCTACAGTGGCCTAGTGCAAGCTATCTCATTCCTCATCCTCCACCTCGTGATAAAGACCCATGACCATAGGCTTAGTTTAAAAGGCTCATCTCATTTCGCGACATTGGGGCTCCCAATGCAAGGCGTCCCAACCTCTTCATCTCCTTCATTCCCGAAAGCGATTAAGGGTTCTAGTGGGTTCTATCCCTCTCACCTATGATCATGACATGACCCTCCTCCACACGACCATGATGTTGTGACCATGGCCTACAACCATAGGTTATTTCACGTTCCAAGTGCTGGGTCGGGACTGAGCGACTCGACACTTTCCGAAGGTTCTCCTCTTGAATCCCCCGACTCCCGAAATACCGAAATTCCCTTCTGAATGATCGATGGTCCAGATCAATCCTGGATCAAAGACCACGATTACGTCGCGAATTCGCAAATCATGAGTTTGTGTGGTCCTACCCTTTGACCACTCCAAGTCGCGAGTTAGTGAAATGCTGCCTGACTGTCATGCATCCCTGTTGAATGGATGATCCTGATTAAATTGAGACTTTTAGGACTATGACAAGTCCATCCTCCCATCTATAGAAGGGTTAATATCAATGACCTAGATAGATCCCGATGGATCCTAGGATCTATGGTCTCAGTTCCATTGCTACTTGCGATGGCTGAAGGGGTCGAGGCATTAACGCCCACGCTCCTCCTTTAGATCCATTGGTCCTAATAGAGATGGGGTATTTTCGAAAGGATCTCATCTGTTAGTCTACCAAACGAAGGGATACTCCCTTTCGATAATTGGATTTGCTATCCTTTCGGAACTTGGGTCATGAATTCAACCTTTTAGAGCTTCAAACTCCCACGACTCTGAAACCTTAGAGAACTACTCTTTATTGCATAGGTTTTCCAAACCTGGATTGCATGAACCTTCAAATGGTTCTTGGGCAATTATCCCTGGTTTTAGTCGGATTTTTGGGTAAAGGCTCGGTATGGTTCCAAAGTTATGAGGCGATTCCCGGGGAAAGGTACTCTCGAGGAGCCATCCTAGAATATTGTGAAGGTTAACCCAATGGGTCTATTCTCAATGGGATGGACGCATACTTTGAAATTAACTAATTTGGACATACATCAACTATGGAATATAAGTATAAACATCCATCCATTAACTAATTTACACAAACATCAACTATGGAATATAACTATAAACATTCATCTATGATATTCAATTCAAAATATAAGGCATAAAACACTTATCAGAACCACAAGGCGTAATGTAACTTCTGAGTGGGGTGCTCGTTTCCACTCAACCGTAGGCTTAGTGACTCCAAACGGATTCAATCTCTTACTTCCAGCTCAACGGAAGTCAAGGACGAAGGTTACTCTCCTTCTCCTGATACAAACAAAAATCGAGGTTTGAAGTTACTCTCCTTCTCTGGTGTTCAGAACTCCCTGTGGTTCCAGGGTTTTGCGGTTCTCTTCTGTGTTCCCTGTCATGCGCACTCCCTTTCTCTACCCTTCCTACACTTCCTTTCTTTCCCTTCTCTGCAAGATTGTGTGTGGCGTGAATTCCCCCGTCCGTGGTCAGGTCTGAGAGCTTTACAGATGGGCGGTTCGCCCCATCCCCTCATTAACTCTTGAGGAGCCTCCTCATCTACCATCCTGATGGAAAATTCATTCTAGGGTCAGAGAGTTTCCTTGGTCTTTGAGCAAGTAAAAACGAGTATGGTACTGGTTCAGTGGAAGTTAACAAAACCATTCCAGGTCCCTTCCACCACCCTTCGTTATCCATCGTGGTATCTTTTATCACATCCCTTCCCAGTAGTCATGCAACACATATTCATAACATAATTTACATTCATTGACCTTTTATACAAAGGTCCATCCAATTAAACATCCACACCTTTGAGTTTTCCATAGTTCTCGGTCAATATAGTTATTTTTACAGACTGGCGGAAATAGGGTGTTACAGGTATACCTTATTTTCCGCGTGGCTTCTGAATATTTGACATAAAGGCCAAGGGTATTATCGATGCCAGCAAGTATTTTTTCCAACCAGAACTCATGCGGGAGGGAGTAAAGGTGAATCCAGATAGGAGCAAAAGAGAAATCCTCCTTTTCAAGGTTGAAGCGATATGTCCAAAATCATGAATATAATCTTGTTGAATTAAAGAAATAAGGTTCATTCTCAAAGTTTTGGTCTTTGTTTTCGAGATTCAAGAAGATTATTGTGAAGAAGCATTTTGAGCCTAGATGGAGTTCATAGTGTCCTTTGGGGTTCCACCAGACTTTGATCAATTTCATTAGATCCCTTTCGAAAGGCCAGAGTCCTAGAAATTTTCCAATCAAAAAATGTTCCTTCATAAACTGAGTGTTTTCCCCTACATGAGTGGAGCTGATGACATACCTTGGAGTCGTATTAGATTGTGGGATGCATTTTCTTGGCTCCCACAATCAAGTCACTTTTGGATGGGAGGTACCTACTTCTACTTCCATCTCTTTGTTGGTTCATTGCTCATCCTGAATAAGTTGTTCTCTTAGGGGCAGTGACGGTTCAAAATCTGGTCTTGAACTCTTTACTCAATGTTGTTTGTTGGCTATGACATTTGTGTATGAGGGGGCTCTCACCCCCTCTGCCTTACCCATGGGAAGGATGTCAAGGATCCACTTTGTAAATGAGATCACATGCTGGTATGAATGGATTGGGACAATGGTTTCAGAAGCCAAGGGGTGTTGCAATAATGAAACCCTATCTCTTTACTTCTGATCAATTGTGAAAACTATTCTTGATATGTTCATTAATAAATCTAATTTGTGTTCCATTACATCTTGTTAAGTTTCCATTAAGATTATAATTCCTTAATGCATGTCAATAAATGAAAAATTATTACATTAATTCATAATCACTTAAAAGTTATGTATTATGTTATTAAAAAATGTGTATTTATAAAAAAAAATGCACAATGAATACCCATAATTAATAGATATATAAATAATTCAATCTATTAGTTTTTATTTTTTAATGAAATTTAAATATATAATAATCCATTTAATACACAATAATTTTACATTTATTATTGAATTATTTTACAATATTAGATGAAATTGTGAATTTTGTTGACTTATTTTACAATATTACATGGAATTGTTGACTTATTTTACAATATTAGATGAGATGCCATTTACTATAAAATTCTGGATGAGTTCAATATTACCAAAATGAGATTAACTAGCTAAAGGTTAATTAAGTTCACTAATTTTAGAGAGGCCAATTACACTGTATTCAAGTGTGTTCACTTGTATTTGGTTATTAATGTGTTGGAAAATACTTTCATGAATAAATGTTACATCAATGTGCATTTTCTTTATGGGATGCCATATCTCCCATTTAGTAAGATTGGCAATTTTCTTCTCACGAAAATTCAAGTCGTTGATAAGATTTCTTATGCTAAGTCACTTGATAGAAATGGCGTTTGGGAAGTATCGCAATAAAAAGTAAATCGCTATCATGCGGTTTTATACTCAAATTCACTATTATCATTGTGCGAACTAAATGGTAAAATATGTTGACAAGGAGACTAATATGAGAGCACGTGCCTTGAAAAAATAAGGGAGGATCTATGATTTTGTCACGAAAATTAACATCGAATTATTTAGAGTATATATATATATATATATA
>ML779290.1:434392-455413 GCA_009831015.1 Picea engelmannii
CCCCTCATGATCAGAGATGGTTAACATACAACCGGGAAATGGGTTGCTTGACATTTGGTTAGGTTTAGATTCGTTCTAGTATCAATGGCTTATGTATCGATAGTTTGGTGCACTGTCTACTGCATCATGAACGGATGAATATGAGGAGGAGCTATTCTTGGAAACCGTTGGATTCTGAATTTTCATTAACTGTAGGAATATTTTCATGCAGAAGGGATAGACATTTCTTATCAGATGAAGCTCTTGATTAGTGAAGATCTTCAAGAACTTATATTAAACCCGTAAGTTCCCAATGCATAGACCATGATTGCCTGAAGGTGATGACTCAATCTGAATGTTTTACGCTGCTTCTCACAATTTTGCTTCTACTTGTCATGTGGGTTAATATTGTATTTTCTCTTGCAATTAAATGAAGAATGACTGAAGTTATAAGGCTGAGATCACACAAGTTAGCAACAGAAAGTCAAGCCTTAGGAGCTTCTGCACAATTCATAGTCAAATTTTGATAAGGAAGAATGGAAAAATACACTGAAGTTATTAGCAGCATAAAGTCAATCTTTAGGAACCTCTGTACAATTCATAGTCAAATTTTCCTAAGGAAGATTGGAAAAATAACAAGAAAAATCCATGCCCATGTGCGCAAGGCATAAACTAAGCCCTCGGGTGCTTGTCACGGTCCAAAAGGAGTTTTTCGCATGTGAAAAGGGTTTGTCATACTTCAAAATGGACTTGTCTCTGTCCAAAAGGGGCTTTTCGCATGTGAAAAGGGTTTGTCATAATTCAAAAGGGACTTGTCTCGATCCAAAAGGGGCTTGTTCCGCGTGAAAAGCGGCCTAAGTCTATGAGCCTAGGAGTCTATCATAAGATGTAGCCTAAAAGTGCAACATTTTGGGAGTTTTTTGGGCCCCAAGAGATCGACGACACAGATCGTGTCGCATGCCCGACCTTTAAATCAATGATCATCAGAGTTCCCTTGTCGAAGTTCCCCTTGTGACCTAAATCTTGAGCGCACCGATGGGCACACCTCTGACGAACGACCTAGATTTGATAAGCACCATCAGTCGTTCCCCGAGAAGATCAATGGTCATCACGCCAACAAGGCATTGTCAGAGCCAATCAGAGAATGCCACGTGGACATGTGGAACCCACCAGATGCATAGGTAAATATATCAAAATTGGGTGACACATGTCCCATTTCCCTACCACCTCAATGCCATCATGGAGCCAATTTAAGCTCCCTGAAATAAATTCACTTTGAGACCATATAGTATTAGGATAAGCTCAATTTTATAACCAGACAATAGAATTTTCTTTGAAGGAGATTATAACCTGAAAGAATGTCTTAATCAAAGAGTTACGATGTTTATAAAAGGACTTCAATACCGTTGACAAAGCCACTGCTTCCAGTAGGCGTCCATAGCCTCAACAGGGATGTCATTTAACCCACTCAAATGTTTTAATCCCATCCAATAGTTGTATCCACGTGATGTATACTTCCATAAAAGTTAATTTAAAAGCATATACCTGCTAATTCTCAACTCGACATTGCTTCGCTGCCAGCAGGCCTATTCAGTACCCCGATGAAGTTGTCTCGGTATCATCTGTGCATTTACCCACTACTAGCGAGCTTGTTCAGTACCCCGACGGGTTTACACACACTTCCCACACTTAAGTGCTTTCAACCCTCTTATGCCACTTTTAAATAACAATACAATTATAGATTTATTGATGACAAAGAGAGAAGGGTGACACTGGAGGTTAATTGCAATACAGGTGAATAGTTGATCATGTTATTTATTTTCTTTCAAAACTGGAAGTTTTATCATGGTTTAGAGATTTTAGATTTCATTTAAGAAATCATCTAGAGAATGGGGAAGCACTTAAAAGTGATTCCTTACGAATATGGATGACGTAAAAAGTTTAAAGATCATCGTAATTCTCAAAAATTTAAACCACATCTCTTGTGTAATACTCTGGCAAAGAAAATTTGAGGACAAAACGAAAGTGACAATTAACTTAAAAATCACTTGTCCGAGCTTTATCTTAATATCAAGACCTCTTTGAACTATTTCAAATTGCTTGAAAAAAAAAGTCTTAAAATGAATGCTTCTTTTGACAATCGCTCTTTGATCAGAAATATATTGATTCAAAAAGACAGACAATAAGAAAACTCATTCAAAGCAATCAAAGAAAACAAAAAATACACAACTAACCAAATCAAATTTTATTAATGGGATTCAAAATCAGAAGTATATAAAAAAAACAAAATCAAAACAACAAAAGCAAACTTGAAAAAAAAATAATTTGACCAAAAACAAAACAAGGCCAACCTCTCATAGAGAATGAGGATCAAAAGGAAGAACTACAAATTTCATAGTTTTGCGTATAGGAAGGTTCTTTTCTTAAGATAGTGATGCATGATACATCATTTTGACCAAGCTTATTATTAAAATTCATAGAAAAGTCCTTAACCAAGATGAGTGCAATTACGTGCACTGGTAAGCTATGATTGTTAGGGTAAAACTAATGTGAATTAAAGATCAAATCCCGAATCTCTTTATTAATGCTTCATAATATCTGAAATCATTGCATGATGCTGCCAAGTTTCGAAAAAGAAACATTTAGTCAAAACAATTGCGAAGAGGGAAAAGAAAGGAATTGAAAGAAAACTCCCCTAACAACATTCAAACGATGGTTCTCTTTTCATAGCCACGTGCCTTCATAGCTGCATTATTCAAAGGAAAGAAAAAAAATGAAAAGGAAAGAAAAACCCAAAAGAAATCTATTCCTACACCTACTCTAACTTCTACATAGATCAAAACGCTAAGTAAAATCATATTTCCAGTGCAGCCACAAGAGCATCTTCAATCCTGCAAGGCATAGAAAGTAAAAAATTAGAATAAAAGAATGTATTATTTGCAGATACGAAAGAAATATGGCATGCTTAACTCCTATATATTCAGTTAAAAACAAAGCAAACACGACCTTACCGTGTTTTGAAACTTCTTGATGTATGAATCCTCCAACCATTCTGCAATCTTATCCTGATATAGGTCATAATGGCATGGAAGAATGTAAGTAAGTTTGAAAAACTTGTCAATATTATGGGGACCTGACATAACCATGATTCAATGCCGAAGTGCCCCATCCTCCTGACAATTATGGGTCATAATGGCATGGAAGAATGTAAGTAAGTTTGAAAAAATTGTCAATATTATGGGGACCTGACATAACCATCATCCAATGCCGAAGTGCCCCATCCTCCTAACAATTCTCCAAGTGTTCACCAATTTCTTCACATTGAGGATCTAAAAAAATCATGTCATGCTTACTTCCTAGATATTTAGGTAGAAACAAAGAAATCACAACTTTATCTTTATTATGAAGATTGTTTAGATATGAATCTTCATGCCATTATATGATCCTATCATAAAAATTAGGATGCAAACTATGACTTCGATGAACTAGATCTGTCAATGGGGAACACATCCTAAAAGGATTCATGACATCAATTAGATTACTACTTTGAACACTTCCTTTGATGAGATGGATCGTTTATTTTTTTTTGTAAGTGAGATGAGGTTCTATATTACTGAGAAAAATATGGTACAAAAAGGGATGGAGGGGCATCCCCTGATCCGCCAAAAAGGAAACCAGATCAGGGGTCCCGATGTTGCACTGTCTACATAGGCAGAGGGAGGGTTAGGCCGCCACCCAGGGAAACAGACCCAGTCTCTGAAATCTCGCTTGAAAAAACTTTACCATAAGAAATACATAAAACCAAGAATGTATAACATGTGTTGGTCATACACTGATAAAAAAAATGACCTTGGGTTGAGGTTGCGCTATTCCAACAGGTTTGGATGGATTTCATATCCTTTCCTCCTTGACTCGTTCTCCTTTTTCTGCTCCACCATGGGCGTCTTTCTGATGCAGGTTAGTGTTCCGCATCGGTCTGTTGGAGTGATGTCCATGTGGTGGACATAACGAAGGTAGAGTTGAAATTGTCCTACCAGTCGTTTCATTTTTTCGCTTTGGTTCCTCTAGTCCTCTGCTATTCTTCTTGCATTGGCCTCCAGGTTGCTGAGGCAACTTAGAATTTCTAAGAGTTCCTTCTTGTGGCCATGGTTTTCCACCCTGTTGGTCTCATTCGTGTCAGCTCTCAACTTACTTATCAACATTTTTGTGCACCAAGATTCCTCCACCGTTTTGTGGTAGAGGGTTTTCATGGGCTGTGTATCCCCTAGGTCCCTTATCCCATATGCTTCTTGGATGATTTTTGTCCAGGATTTTCCCTGGCACTTGGTGTTGACTTCTCGCTCCCATCTGTCGATGACCGCTTTGCCTTTTGTGTCGACCTGCTCAAGAAAGGTTCCTTTGGCCTCTCTGGCCGCTTGTTCCATCCTAGTGATCTTTCAGGCACTTGTTGGGAGTTCCTTCCCCTGGGGCCCCCTCTTACTTTGGGTATTATTCATTCTTACCATATCTGTTTGAATGAAGTGGCTTCTGTCATGACTTCGTCCTCCACTTCTATTCTCCCCTTCCTGGTTTCTTAATTCCTACTTGTTGTTCTGTAGCTATCCCTGATGCTTCTTCTTTTATGGGGTTTCCCTGAAAGTGATCTTTTCTTAGTGATCACGGGTCTCCCATAAAGGCGTACCTTCTGGTCCTTTTTATCTGTTTCAGAGTGTGTGCACTTGGGAGCCCTGTCATCGTCCCAATGACAATCCTTTGCCTTGCACATTGTACACCAATCATTTCCTCCCACGGAAATGGTACGTGGATGAGGTGTACCCTTTCTTGCCCTTGGGCTATCCTTTTGATATTCATCCTTTGTCGGTTGTGGATTACCCTTTCCACTCTCCCAGGGCCAACCCATGTACATCATTCTATTGATAGGACCGTGGTGTTGTACCTCCTCTTGTGGTGTAACTGTGATCTGCATTGTAACTCGTGTTTAATGGGTGGCTTATCGGATTCTACCTAGATCCTACATGCCCTTCAATTATTTATGTGCCTCCAACCTCGATGTGGTCGCTCGTAGTTCAGATGTTGTCATAGTTCTTTGCTTCTAGTTGGGTATAGTTTGTCCAAAACTAGCCATTCGGGATGTTATTCCATGTGGAATCCAGTTCTGATCCTTCCTTGTCGACCCCTTTGTTACCAACTCTATCTGCTATTCCATTTACTGACCTTCGAACCCAACACAACTCCACTATGATCCCCATCTGCAAATGCTACTGAATTTTTTGTAGGGATTACGCCAAGCGCTAGTGCCTATCAATTTTTCCCACTTTGGTGTTGTTTTGGAGTTTCCTTACTGTTTTGATGACCAACATGGAATATCCTTCCACTACTACATTGGTCATCCCTTCCCTATGTAGTATCTGAAGGTCGATCTCCAGGGCTCCAAATTACCCATCATTGTTGGTTGAGTTCCCCAGACTCTCCGTGTACAGTCGGATAATGTTTCATTGACTGCCCATGATTACTCCCCCCGTACCTGTCCATCTTGGGTTACCCTTCGACGCCCCGTCAAAATTTAGCTTGAGGGAGCCCTCTGGTGGTAGTTTCCAGTTGTGCTCACCTACTTGTAGTTGTGGAAACCATCTCACCTGATTGGTTTTGTGTCCTCCTTTCAGTTGAAAGGCCTCTAGAATTCTGAGATCCCAGTTTGTGAGTTGCGCTCCTCCTGTTTGGCAGTTGTGGCTCTATACCATTTCTCTTGTCATGGCTATTATTGTTCCCTTGATATTTCTAGCCGTCCACAATTGGCTCTTGAAAATGCGCTAATTTCGTTCCTTCCACATTGACCAAATGATCATGCTAGGAATGTGGGTCCAATAGAGGTTCACCTCTTCCTTTTTGCTATAGTTTTTCTTCCATGTGTTTATAGTTGCAAAAATATTACCTCTGATCCTATTAGACTGTCGGAAGATTCCTGCCACCCAGTCCCATACTTCTGGTCTGTAGGGACATTCATCCAGGAGATAGTTCATTGTTTCCTCCTTTTCTTCACATTAGTGACATCTTAAGGGGCCTATGAAACCTCTCTTCTTTAGGTTTTCCCAAGTTAGGATTCAGTTGTGGAGTATTATCCATTGGGAGATTTTTATTTTTGGCCAATGGGGGCTATTATAGAGCTTGTCCCATTGTTGCGTCGTGTCTTCTTGGTCCTGGTTCACTATGTAGTGGCGTACTTATTTAAGATTGAATTCCCCGCCTGCTTTGTGCCCCCATCTCAGCTAGTCATTTCCATCCGTGACTGCAATTTTTCGTCTCCCCAATTATTCCTCCACCTCTTTAACTGCTGCTGCAGTCTGGTCTCTTGTCTATGGGGTGAGAGTGTTCTAGATTCTCCATTTGTTGCGGTCTATTTCTTACTTCCAGTAATGGTAGAATCGGGTTTTGCCTTGCGCCATTGTCTCCTATTGGAGTTCCTCCCGGCCCATTTTTTCCATTCTGGGTTCCTGTTGGCAGGCATCCTCCTAGAATTAGGCGGTTCTTCCATTCCTTATTTCCCAAAAGTTGTGTGTCTGGATCTAGGTCTTGTTGCGCCAGGCTAAGTTCCAGATGGAGGAACCTCCTCTAGTGCCTCAGAAGCAGATTTTGTCCTGGTCACTAATGTCCAGGGCATACTTTTCCTTCCATAGGTTGACCAATGGTGTAGTCGTTTCTTTAACCCATCACCACCAGAGTTTCTCCCCATAGGCATCATTGGTCACTTGTGGGTTGTGTAGCCCCATGCCTCCTTTCCTTTTTGGCTTACAAACCTTCTCCCAAGCCACCAATGCCTATATTTTCCTTGTTTTTGTTCCTCATCATAGGAATTCCCTTTGTATGGTTCTTATTTTTTGTAGAATTCCCTTGGGGCCTGGGAAAACTGACATCATAAAGGTTGGGATAGCTTGGAAAACTGACTTGGTTAAGATAAGTCTTCCGGCTAGGTTGAGGGATCTGTACATCCAATGTTTTACCTGGTCTTGTAGCTTGTTGACTATTCCTTCCCAAGTTGATAGCTTGTAGGCTTTGTCTGTCAGGGGGATGCCCAAATACTTGGTTGGGAGGGATTTGTGTTCAAAGCCCAAGATATTGCCCAAATTCCTTTGGATAACAGGGTTGGTATTAAAGAAGAATATCATAGATTTGGACTAGTTTATCTCTGCCCTCGAGGCTTCCCCAAACTCGTCTAAGATTCGTTTGTAGGATTTTGCTTCCTTAACCATGGGCATGCCATGGAGTAAGGTATCATCCATGAACTGTTGGTGTGTAGAAGTTGGGCAATTCTTGTAGGGTTTGATACCTTTTATTTTCCCTGTTGTGATTGCGCTTTTTATGCTTTGACAGAGTCCTTCCATCATTAAGATGAAAATGAAGGGGGGCAGTAGGTATCCCTGTCTGATGCCTCTCGTGGGACAGTAAGGTTTGGCAGGGGCTCCATTTACTAGTAGCGAGAAGCTTTTTGTGGATACTAGGTTGACTATCCATCTGATCCAATACTAGGTGAAGCTGAAGGCTTCTAGCGTCCTTACCATATAGTGCTAGTTGATTTTGTCATAAGATTTCACTAGGTCTAGTTGTATTATCATTCCCCTATTTTCTGAAGCTTTAGGGTGTGGATAAGTTTGTGGGCATGGATAATATTGTCCATTATTTGCCTTCCTTCCATGAAACCTGCCTGCTCTTGTGAAACCAGTGTGGGGAGGAGAGGTTTCAATCTATTTGCTATTACATTGGAAATTATCTTAGACACCACATTGCACAGTGCTATAGGTCTATAACAATCGGGGGTTTTGGCTTCATTTCCTTTGTGGATGAGTGTAATAAAAGTAGCATTTAGTTCTTTCAGAATGGAGGCTGACCTTCTAGAGTCTTCCACTACCCTATAAACATCATGTTTGATGACTTCTTAACAGGCTTTGAAGAAATCAACTACGAAACCATCTGGGCTTGGGGATTTTCCATTGGGCACTTCCTAGAGTACTTGGTCTATTTCCTCCTCCGTAATGGGCTTGATTAGGTTGTGGTTTTGTTCATCTTTTACCAAGCGAGGGATATGATGGATTCCCTTTTGTATGGCCTCCGTTCTATCTTTTTTAGGTTCCTGGGATATCCCGTGGAAGTGGTTTACAAAAGTTGTTTCGATGTCCTTATGGGACACTCTTTCTATGCCATTCTGGTCCCTAATATTCAATATTTTGTTGTGGGATCTTCTGGTCATGGTTGTTCTATGAAAAAAATTGGTGTTCATTTATCCTTCCTTTAGCCATCTGATCCGAGACTTTTGTCTCTAGAGAGTTTCTTCTTGATGGCACCCCTCATCCCATTCATGGTTCATCTGGATCTCCTCCTTTTTCCACTCCTCATTATAGCCCTCTGAAATGTAGGTTTCCTGGAGATTTTTCATTTCTTCTTGAATTTTTTTCTTCTCTTGGTTTATATTCCCAAAAGTGTCCTTGTTCCACTCCTTGATCCTATGTTTGATATGTTTTAGTTTCTTGTAGAGTTTTAACATCCTTTTCCTTTTCTCTGGTTGCTCCTCATACCACCACTGTTTGATTTTTTCCTTGAAAGTCAAGTGTTCCATCTAGAATTTCTCGAATGTGAAGGGTATGTTCTTTGGTATGGTATGGAAGCCTACTTATAGTTGCACTAGCCAGTGATAAGATCCCCCCCCATGGGAGGATGTTGCAATCTAAGGTTAGCCCCTTCATAATGATTGACTCTGACACTAGGAACCTGTCGAGTCTTGTTGCGACTTGATACTGGCTCATTTTCTTATTTTTCCAGGTGAACTAGCCATTATTGGTTTTCAGATATACCATCTCCACTATGTCTATGAAATTTGAGAACTCCTACGCATCTCTATCCAATCTTATTGTACCTCCTTTTTTCTCCACAAGTGATGTGATGATGTTGAAGTCCCCAGCTAGGATCCAATGGAGGTTGTTGGCTCGGTTTTTGATATCATCTAGGTATCTTAGCATTCCTCTCCTATCCTCTGACACCTGGGGTCCATACACATTAGTGCACAAAATATTCTCTGTGTTCCCAATGAGTTGCATGCAGACCATAAGGGTATTCCTTGTCGCTTCGACTGCTATTAGGCTTAGTACTTGTGGGTTCCATAGGGTGAGGATACCTCCTTCCATTTGGTGGCCACCAATAGGAACCATCTTGTAGTTGCGCCATTGTTGTTGACTGATTGTTTCCATTCTGTCTGTATTACACTTGGTCTCTTGAATAAAGAAGAGATTTGGTTGCTCCTATTTTAGTCTACTCCTAAGGATTCGTTTCTTTCTTGGGTTGTTTAGGCCTCTTATATTCCAAGTTATAACCTTCATTTAAATATGCGAGGGGGAATTGGGAAGAGTTTTTTTATCTTACCTGAGTTTATCAGTAGCGCTCCAATCTCTTGCAGGGATACACTATTTGATTTCCTTCCTTTTTTCCTCCATGTCTGCTTGGGTGAGAGTTGTGGTTGTACCTCATTGGCTTTGACTCCTAGGTGTCCCATCTCCCCGTGTGTGTGCTTTAGGACTTTGGATTTGGCTTCCTCCCTTAGGAGGAACAAGTACTGGATGCGATCAAGTTGCTATGTTGGTACATTGTCTACTCCCTGTCTTTTCCATTGCTCCAGTATGTTCGTGAGATCTATTCCTTCCATCTCCACCAGGTCTCTGAGTTCCAGATCTTTTGTGCCTCTTTTGCTTGGTGTCATTTCCGCCTCTCCCTCTGCATCTTGCATGGGGGTGTTGTCGTCTCTGATTTATCCTTCCATTGGAGTTGCACAGCTTCCATGTTCCTTCTAGTTGTTTGGTCGGTCGGTGGGCTTGTTTGGTGCTTTTTCTCTTACTTCCTGAGCTTTTGGTGTATCCTTCTTGGCTTCTGCTCCTTCATTGGTTTTATCCCTTCCTTCTGGGTTAATCCGGACCTCTAGGTTATTTTCTGCTTGGGCTTTTCTCTACTTTTTGTTGGCTCTACTTCTGGGGTTTGGTTTAACAAACCCATCCTCATCCTCTTTGGTTTGGGTTTTTCCATTTCCTATTTTTTATTAAGGGGGCATTCCCTAATCAAGTGACCATGTTCATGGCATCTTCTACATCGGAAGGGGATCTATTCATAATTGATGTTTTGGATCCATTCCTCATCCCTGAATTCGAGGCATATGGCTTCTAGGAGAGCTCCTGACACATCCATCTCTATACATATTCTTGCATAAGATGTGTATCTCCCTTTCAGGGTGACTTATGCGATCTTTATATATTTCCCCAGTTTATTCCCTATTTCTTCAAAAGTAGAGGGTAACCAGTAGTCTAAGGGTAGGGAGTAAAGTCTCAGCTAGACCGGTACCTTTTTGAAGGTCTCTTTTTCTGGGGAGAAATTCTCCTTCCATGGTTGGATGTACAGTCTAGCTGATGCCTGGAAGTATTTCCCTCCTTCAAATACTCTATCTCTGTCCTCCAGGTTTATGAAGACTATTGTGATGAAGCCTTTTGAGCCCAGATGGAGCTCCACTTCCCCATTTGCCTTGCAGTGATATTTGATCGATTTGTGCAGTGCTCTTACGGTGGGCCACAAGCCCATAAATATTCAAATTAGCGCTTGCGCCTTCATATGATCCCTGTAGATTTGCGCCTGTGGATCCTGTAATACCACCTTGGGTATCAGTGTTGATGTGGGTTTGCATGGGTTGCACCCTTCTCCCCGGTTGGCCTTTGTTGTGTCTTGCATCTCATTCTAGGTTTCTCTGGCTTTATCTTCCATGCATTCACTTTTTCCCATGTCTCTTTCCTGACCCATTATAGGGTCAAATCCCAAGGTGCCTATCGTAGGTGCCTTGAAAAATATGCTCCTTGGCTCTTTCCCTCTATCTACCACTACCTGTTTGTATGAGGGGGTACCCTTACCCCCTCCTTTGGTTCTCATGCTTCCCTTTTCTATGGTCGCTACTGTCAAAAACCCTAGCTTGCGATTTCTATAAGAAATTCAAACCGGATTGTTATTTTTTGATAAGAAGTCGATGAGATGGATCGTTTCAAAACACGAAGCATAATCATTAAAATTCGAACTAATCAAAGAATGAATATGCAATGTAGAATATTTTATCTCCATGAGAATGAGTGAATTGTATTTTTCAAAAATAAATCATGTAAAATCATCTTGCAACATGTATTTTTTCCATGCAAGTGATGAAAGTGAAAGAGCATCAAATCCAACTTCAGAAATGTTATGTTCGGAATTAATTTCACCAAATTTTGGCATATATAAAAGATCAGATTGTGATGGAAAAGAGTAAGATAATGTGGGTAAAGCATCATTTCCACCAGAATCTAAGAAGAGATCGGTATATAAAGAGTAAAAGGAATCAGAAATGAGCACATGAAAATAATCTCTTGAGTTATGATATTTAACAATGGTATTCTCAAGACATTCCTCTTTACTTTCCTTAAAACTTTCACTTTGATTTGGTGATAAATCCTTCAAAATAATATGATCATCTAAATTTTCCTCATTTATGATAGACAATTCAAAACTTCCATGACAAACATCTATTCTTTCATGTGGATAAGGTATGATTTGTGGATCAAGTTTTAAGGTTTCTTCTTCAAATTGCAGATTTACATCTCTAATCAGTTTCATAGGAATGTTAGAATGCTTAAGATCATTTTCATCACCTAAGTGTTCTTCAATAAACGAATTTAAGTACTGATTAGAGAAAGAGTTAGAAGAATATGGACATTCACCTTGACCCAACATCAAATCTTCTTCCACGATGGTCGAGCACTGAATATACAATGCTTCAGAGGAAAAACTAGTTTGATTTTCAGTAAGAACCTTTTCAATAGATTCTATCTCCCTTGCTTGTTCAAGATTTTCGGAGGGATTCGTCTCATCCTGCAAGCAAAATTCTTCTCGCAATTGATTGATAGGATTTGTAACTGATTCATCATTTGTGATTGAAAATGGATGGATGAAAGGGGCACAAGCATCAGAGAGGAGATTTAGTACAAATGACATGTCATCGAGTTGAAACTTACAAAGAAAATGATGTATGCTTGTTAAAAATAAATCTGTAGATGAATTGTCATTGATTAGTAAAGCCTAAAATTGTTCACATAATTGATTGTAATCATAGATTTCAAAAGCATCTAAAAATTCCTCTACAAGTTGAAACTAATCAATAATGTGATATGCTGGAAAAGAATCAAACCAATGTTTAATCCGACCCCTGAAAGTAAAAGAAAACAATCTTCATAAAATATTTAAATAAAAAAATATCATGCTTGATGCATTTACACCAAAACTTGTTAAGGCAGTCTTTTGCAGATACATCCCCCCCACCATCAAAGGTGAGTTTGGACAAGCGAGAGACTATCTCATTGGGAATATCAGGTAATGAGAAGTGGAAATCATGCTCCAACATAGTGATTTGGAGAGCCATGGGGAATTAAATACATTCTAAACAAAGACTCCTGCAAGGCTAGATTGTCAGTCTGACCTTCCTTCTAGTGCATTTCAAGATGAAACAGAAGAAGAATTTATAAATCTAGAATTATGACAGGCTGAGGTGTAAAACATTTAATCATTAAATTTACCTCTACCAATTCGATACGAGGTGACTAGAGTGCATCTGGGGTGCCTTTGAGAAAAGCTAATGCTTTGATGAAGAATTCTTTATATTGCAAAATGTGACAATAATTGTGTCCTCATAGTATTTAAAATGAACACTAGGGGATGATAATATAATCTCCCATATATCTTGCTTGAATGCATTTTAATCAGAGATGTCCTCAAGATTTTCAGTTATTAATGCCAATCTTTTCGAACCTGTATGGTGAATTTTCACCAATTAAAAGCGTATTTAATTTTCATTGGGAAGTGTGTGAAGGTAGCGGGAATGGATGGGAGCGATAAATGATTTCAAACTTTTATGAACACGGGATTCTGCGAACCCATGAATCTGGGACAACAAGTGGTGAAGAATCGACTAAGTATGGAAAGGCGGGGTTATCAGACAGACGAGGACAGACTCATCGTAGGTAGAGTGAAGCTTGCGGGTTTGAGGAGTCCAGGTTCGAATTGTAGATCACGAAAGTTTTGGGTGCAAGATGTATACCACAAAACAGGGGGCATGAGAGTTCGATAGTGCTAATTTGGGAACTTGTGGCCATAAACATGAACTCTGGGAAAAACATTCTCAGCTATGGAATATAGCTCGACCTTGAAAAACTTAGGTTAAAGTATAAAGAGAATTTGTCTATAGTTATTCAAATACTAGTCATATTATTTTATTTTAATAGTATATTTTTGTCCCAAATGTAAACCATGTTCCAATTTGAAGGGTGTTTTCAGTTCACAAAGTTTGCTTAAACACATAGGCGATAGAGAAAATATGAGTTAACATTTCCGTATGCAAGCATATTCTCAAACATGACAACCTGTAATATATGCACAGTATTAAAGAGGGACATGACATCGACACCTTTTTGGATGACACCTTTGTGGATGACAGTGGGGTAGCACAATAGTGCATTCTTACCATGATGATGCCTTAAAAAAACTAAAATAACCAACGAATTTTGCCAATTCAAGATGGACACAAAAAAATCCTCAGATCCCAGGAAACTTTGAAGACTCGACTAAGTATGGAATGGAGGGTCGGTCAAACAAAGTCATCATAGGTAGAGTTAGGCTTGCAAGTTCGACGATTATGGGGCTGAATTGTAGATCACAGAAGTTTTAAGTGCAAGATGTATACCTCGAACACGGGGCATGAGAGTTCGATAGCGCCTAACCGTGAACCCGTGGCCATAAAATTGGCTAAGTATGAAAACGAACGATGGTCGGTCGGACTCATGATGTGAACATATATATGAAGATGTGGATTTTTTCAGTTCGCCACCCTGGGAACCTGTGAGCATAGAAACGAGACTAAGTATAGAACCAGAAACAGATAATAGAGGGGAAGAAGAAAAGGGAAACACGGGTAAGTATAGAAGAGGAAAAAGAAAGGGAGAAAATAACTTTATCTCTCACACAAAAACACTTAGTCTCATAATTATGAAGCCATAGAAACACATTAACTATGGGAAAAACATTCTCAGCTATGAAATATAGTTGGAGCTCCACAAACTTTGGTTCAAGTCCAAAGAGATGTTATTTATATCTATTTCAACATTTTTCATATTATTTTATTTTAATAGTATTTTTGGTGGCCCAACTGTAAAACCGTGTTCCAATTTGCGTTTCTCAAGTGGATATGTGTTTGTGAAGACACATTTACTTGATCAACAATCTAGGGGAAAGTAAAGTGCAACATGGACTGTTTTTTGAGGAGAGATTTGTTGAAGATTAAGCAATGTATTTCCAAGTGCACGTATCATTTGCATAGTATCAATATGATTTCTTTCATGTTCTTTGCGTATTCTTTTGAATGCACTTGTCATAGATTTTTCAACCTTTTCCATTTCACTATGGATGTGATAGAGGCGGGATCTCTGGAGAACAATGAATTTCAATAACAACACCAAGACAACATCACACTGATGTTTCTCTGGTCGTAGTAGTCACATATGAAATTGTTCTGGAAGAGGATTTTGGCTCAGGCATTCCCAATATTGAAAATTCTTACTTGCAAACTGGAAATACCAAACAGAAACCAACGAATAGGAATGCAACTACAACCACAGGTCCAACTGCAAACGCATGACCCCAACCTTGCAAAGTTGAAGCAAACAAGAGAAAGAAGCAAACAACAAACCAATGAAAAAGTACTAAGAGGCTCAACTGCAGCTGTAGGACCTCAACTCTGCAAAGTTGAATCAAACAACAATAAGAAGCATCCAGTGAAGCAACACGAAAGCATCAACCAATCAACCAGGAATGTCGGTGAAGAACAATATTTCTCGAATTCACTGCAGACAAGATTGTATCAAAAATCGAAGGAAAATGTATTGTAACACGCCTACTAAGAAAACATTTCAGGCTGTGAGGCCTGTCAGGTAAGCATTTAAGGCTGTGAGGACCATCCAAAGGCCTCCCACTATGTAAACATTTAAGAAAGTTGCAGTTTGCATGGTTGTCATTCTGCATCCGCAATTGAAACTACGCTTCTGTCATTCCCCATTCACGGGTAAGTTTCACTACCATGGTTTCATCCTCATTTGTTATTTGTTTTTTTTTTCCATTTTGCAAGAAATAATTTTCAATACTGGGAGTGATCAAAATCCTATTGTAGAACATATTTGTATGTGACTACTATGACCATAGAAAGAAGACTGTATTGTTGTCTTGGTATTGTTCCTGAATGCCAATGTTCGACACAGAACCCACCTCCATCACACCGACAATGACTTATAAAAAAGGAAATCGAATTTTCTCCTCATATACAAAGATGTTCTGCAAAAGGATTTTGAGTCAAGCATCTCTAGTATTGAAATTTTTCACTTGCAAATTGGAAATAACAAACAACAAACAATGAATAGGTAGGTAAACATAGCATCGAAACCCACCCGTCAATGGGGGATGACAAAAGAAAATTTCTAATCGTGGTTGCAGAATCACAAGCGTGCAAACTGTAATAAGAGAAAAAGGAAAACAAGAGAAACAATAATAGGAAAACAAGAAACCATTGAACAAGCAACAAGAAAGAATCAACCAATGAACTAGTAAATCCGCTGAAGAAAAATATTGCCCATATTCACTGCAGACAACATTGTACAAAAAACATTGGAGGAAAATGTATTGTAATAGGCCTGTTAAGTAATGCAGGAATGCAACCACGGCACGGAGACCCACCAGTGAATGGGGAAGGATAGAAGCACAACCCCTCACTTGCAAATTGCAACAACAGGTCCAACTGCGGATGCAGGACCCCAAACTTGCAAAGTTGAAGTAAACAAGAGAAAGCAGCAAACAAAAACCAGTGAACAAGTACCAACAGACCCAACTGCAGCTGCAAGACCTCAACTCTACAAAGTTGAATCAAATAACAATAATCAACATCCAACGAACCAACGAGAAAACATACACCAGTCAACCAGGAATGTCGGTGAAGAACAATGTTGCCCAAATTCACTACAGACAAGATTGTATCAAAAAATCAAAGGAAAATGTATTGTAACATGCCTGTTAAGTAAACATTTTAGGCTGTGAGGCTTGTCAGGTAAACATTTAATCCTGTGAGGAACATCCAAAGGCCTCCCACTATGTAAACATTTAAGAAAGTTGTAGTTTGCACGGTTGGCATTCTGCATCTGCAATTGGAACTTCCTTTCTGTCGTTCCGCATTCACGGGCAAGTTTCACTACCATGGTTGCATCCCTATTCGCTATTTTTTTTTTTCCAGTTTGCAAGTAATAATTTTCAATACTGGAAGTGATCAAAATCCTGTTGCAGAACATCTTTGTATGTGACTACTACAACTAGATAAACAAGAATGTAATGTTGTCTTAGTGTTTTTCTTGAACATCAATGTTCGACACAAAACCCACCTCCATCACAGCCATAGTGACATATATAAAAGGAAATCAAATTTTCTCCTCACATACAAAGATGTTCTGCAAGAGGATTTTGACTCAGGCATCTCTAGTATTGAAAATTTTCACTTGCAAACTGGAAATAAAAAACAACAAACAACGAATGGGAAGGTAAACATGGCACCAAAATCCACCCATCAATGGGGAACGATAGAAGCATAATTCCAATCGCGGTTGCAGAATACCAAGTGTGCAAACTGCAACAAGAGCAACAAGAAAACAAGAGAAACAACAATAGGCAAAAAAAAAACCAATGAACAAGTAATGAGCAAGCATCAACCAGTGAACTAGTAATGTCGTTGAAGAACAAAATTGCCCATATTCACTGCAGTGGAGGAAAATGTATTATAGCAGGTTTGTTAAGTAAACATTTAAGACTGTGAGGCCTGTTAGGTAAACATTTAATTCTATCAGGACTGTCAAAGGGCCTCGTGCTGTGTAAACATTTAAGAAAGAATGCAATGTGGTAGGTTTGTTTACGTATGCAAAATAATTATTATATTATTTTATAATAATATAAAATAATAACAAAGAAAAACAGTAATAATAATAACAATAGTTCGAACAATAGAGACTATGCAAAACGAAAATTAGTCAAACGAAAAACTAATATGAAGTCAACTAATAAAAAACTGACTCTCAATGCTCAAAACTTTGGATATCTAAACATTTTAATAAAAATGGTAAAAATTTCGAAAGACCGTAGATGATCAAAAACTTTGGATATGATAACATATAAAACATTGGGAATAACAAAGCTGGCAATAAGAGCTCCAATCTGTTATCCAATCAGATCATGACATAGATGGTATTTTTTATTATATAAAAATCAATGTATTTAGTTATCTAGTTCCAACAATAGAGATTATGAAAATATTTGTAGTCAAAAGACAAACTAATATGAAGTCAATGAATTATCAATTGCTATAGTCCCTTTACACCTTCGGCGGGGACTAATAAGGAAGGATGTTGGAAGCAGACCAAAGCGGAAAATCAAGGTGATTTTGGGAAAGAAGGCATGCACGAGGGAAGCGACAACTGGAAGGAAGAATAACATGGGTGCATACATGGAAGACCTAACGATGTTAATATTAGGGTTTTTGCAATGTATTGTAATGGCTGAAGAGCCATAAATGTATAAATATAGATACCTATGTCTCATAGCTAGGATGCTAGTGATTAGTGGTTGAGTATTGCACGAATGTAATGTAACATTTTTCCGTATGACCTAATTTTGTAAGTTTTTGAGCTAGAGAGGATTGAGGAGGGTTAGATCCCAGGCTAAGGAGCCTGGTGCGATCTAGTCTACCTCATATAGATCTTACCCAACTGAGAAGAGTCGTAAGCGTGGGACATTCTAGTGACCGAACGACTATAATAAAATCCCTGAGAGCCAAATCTTTGTGGACGTAGCCTAGGAGGGGGTGGACCATGGTAACATTTGTGTTATGTGATTGAATGAGGGCATTTCCTTACCGTCTTTCATTAGATAATGATAAGATGAATGAATGAGTTATTATATTTCTGGCATAAATCGTGATACAATATATTGCATTAATAAGTTATAATAGAACTCTCAGTGCACAGTTCTCAAATCTCCTACTCAATCCTAGGTCCCAAACACATGAGTCTTGCATCCACCCATTAAGACTATCTCGGGTGAGACAATGCAGTGCACCTTGTGCACTGCGTTGCCTTCTGGTTTACTAGTAGGGCCGATAGTTTTAGAGGATTTTCTGGAAACCCGAACAAACATGAAACCTGGGTCAATAAACTCAGAACAAGATATAAGTAAGAGAGAGTAAACCAACAAATGGTTCTATTTCCATTGGTAGTAACAATAGAGGATTGAGTAGATGAGATATGTTGAATATCTGTGAAAAGATACGTAACATCTGTGGGAGGTGGAGCAAGAAAATACTAAAGCATAAAATAAAGAAATGAGCCACTAGAAGGGGATGTTGAGACCCTGGAATCCCACAAAAGAAGAGATAGAAATTTGTCTAAGGACAACGGAGTTGGATTTTGCACAGAAAGATAACAAAAACCCTAGAGTAACACCTCACAAATATCTTGAGAAATACATCTTTACTGATTTGCATGAAGTCGTTTTCTGTGATTTTCCACACTTATTGGAGGAGTGGATACTAAGGTTGAAAGATAACCACACAACGAACCAGATCTGAGAGTTAGAGTGGACCCTTGTACAGATTCAACAGTTACAACAAGGGAACAACAAATTCACCCGCACATTATAATTTTGGCTCGACAATATTGTGGCAGGATTTATAACAGAGTTTGCAGTAGATACATCGAACTTGTACAATGCAATAGGGAAAGAGTTTCTACGTGGACCTCGATGAAGGTACATTAGATCATTGTATACTTCTATTAACATACTTCTATATAAAAAAGGCATAATGACAATGGATTCAAACAACTAAATTTCCTTGTGTGCATGGTGGAAGGGGGGAAGCACTGATAGAAAAAGGAGAAATGGAAGGATGAAAGGATAAGGGAATAAAGAAGGAACCATTGCACCCAATCATGATGGATGAAGACCAACTCAAGTAGATCATGGTGACATCTAGAAAGACGCATAGCAGAGTACCCTACCAATACAAGGTGAATACCAAGAAGAGAGACGTAGCCATGAGAGAAGGCTTGGCAAGTGACGAGGAAGAGGTAGAGGATCTCCGGGCTATGGAGTAGATTGAGGAAATCCTACGCACAACATATGGGAGGAATACAAGAGGTCCAAGAATGGGAAGAGAAGGAAACAATCCTATCCATATGAATGTCAGTGTGGAACCCACAAACCCATGTGTGACTAATACACCAAAGAGAAAACCACCGTTTAGACAACCGAAGTTCGGAAGAAGTTAGATAGCAGGAAGTACATCTACCCAAGGAACAACAACTAGAGGAACCAGTTCAGGCATCACTAGTCAAGTATCTACACCGCATAGAGGTAGTAGTTCAACATTCAAAATGGCAAGACACAATCCCACCATCAGGTTACTATAATTTAAAGGAGAAGTGTCGGAGGACTTGGAAAAACATTTTTTCATCTGTGAGAAGATTTGGGAAGAAAAACAGATCACAAACAAAGATACTAAACTGGCACAACTAGCGATTAGAATAATGGATCGTGCACTGGATTGGTACATGAGTTTAGCTACAAACAATCCACCAAGGACAACCAGAACAATTGCAGATATCAAGAAATTGTTGATAAATGAACTTCAAAAACCAAGTTCAGAATATCAGTACATGAATGAGATGATTGAAATTAGACAGAAACCAGGAGAGTTTGTATGGGATATTGACCAGAGATTCAAGCGACTGAAGGGAAAGTTGAAATATTTCATGACTGATATGAAACATAGCACCTGTTTATCAATTCACTTCTCCCACACTTAAAATATCCACTGCAACAACAAAATTTTCAGATGCAAGCAGAGGCTCTGCAAGAAGCATGGAACTGGAAGAAAACTAGTATCAGCAAATGGATCCATCCATCAAATAACTGAAGGAGGATTTGAATAAATTAACATTCCAACTAAACCAGAATAAGAGTAAGGACAAACAAGAATTTGTTTGGTGTACTACATGCAGGATGGAAGGACACCAAAAGAATGAATGTCGAACATTTGCACAGTATATGGAAACAAGAATGTTGAATCCATTACCAATAGGAGGACTATGGTGGAGAATCTTCAAGAAATTGGGTCACAATCCATATCACTGCTCAATGATGCAAAAATACCAGATAGTCCCAAAAAGTTCATATTGCAACTTTTGCAAGTCAGTGGGCCACAACAACAAATATTGTATAACTATGGAATTGATGCAAGAAAGGACATTAGATGCATATAGAGTGCAAGCAGAAATGATGACTAGGCAAGCCTCACCACAATTTAACCAAGTTCCAACCCCATACAACACTTCATGACAACAGTACAATACTTTGCAACAACCATATAATACCGTGCAACCACAGTACAACACAACACATGTTGGAATTACTAAAACAACTGAGAGGGGGGGGGGTGAATCAATTGTTATTGAGCTTAAAATTTTTTAAGTCTATTAAAACATTATTAATCTTTCTTCAAGTGATCATCAACAATATACAACATATAAACAGTAAAAGTAAAGAGCATCAGTCACACATAAGATATACACAGGGACAGATTTTCACGAGGAAACCCATAAAAGGAGAAAACCTCTTCTTCTTCGAAATGATAGGTAGTCTTGTAAGTTTTGTACATCATATATAATTGAGATCCAACTCAATGTGAGGTTGCTACCTCTGTTTTACAAGCTACAACTTGTTTGAGAGCACCAACTCTCTAGTTTCTCTAGCACCCACTAGAAGGAAGCACCAACTCCCTTAATGTTCCAACACCAACTGGATGGAAGCACCAACTTCCAGTTACACAGGCTCCAACCTGTATAACAGAGAACACTTGTTCTC
>ML779290.1:456133-467130 GCA_009831015.1 Picea engelmannii
TTCTTGTTGCATTGTTTTCTTGTCTCTCCATGTCGCGATTCATGAAACTCCGATATGGAGTTGGATCAACGGTCCAGATATGATCTTGATTCAACGGCTGCGATTGAGTCGCAATTTTGCATATCGCAATTTCGGTATTCTTGTTTCATTGTTTTCTTTCCTCTCCATGTCGTGATTCACGAAACTCCGATATCGAGTTGGATCAACGGTCCAGATCTGATCTTGATTCAACGGCTGCGATTGAATCGCAATTTCATATATCGCGATTTTGACATTCTTGTTGCATTGTTTTCTTGCCTCTCCATGTCGCGATTCGCGAAACTCCGATATGGAGTTAGATCAATGGTCCAGATCTGATCTTGATTCAACGACTGCGATTGAATCGCGATTTCGCATATCGCTATTTCGACATTCTTGTTGCATTGTTTTCTTTGCCTCTCAATGTCGCGATTCGCGAAACTACGATATGGAGTTATATCAATGGTTCAGATCTGATCTTGATTCAACGACTGATATTGAATCGTGATTTCAACATTCTTGATGTTCAGTGTTTTTGTCACATTAAAGTCCCGATCCACGAAACTCCAAGATGGAGTCAAATCAACAATCCAGATCACATCTTGATCTGACGGCTCAGATCGAATCGCGATTTCGCATATCGCGATATCGGGATTCCTATTGTTAATGATCTTTGACATCTCCAATACTCGATCCGCGAAACACCGAAATGGACTAGGATCAACGGTCCAAATTCAATCTTGATCTGACGGCTCAGATTGAATCGCGATTTTGCATATCGCGATATCGAGATTCCTGTGGTTGATATTACTTGACATATCCATCTCTCGATCCCCGAAACTCCGACATGGACTGGAATCAACGGTCTAGATTCAACCTTGATCTGACGGCTCAGATTGAATCATGATTTCGCATATTATGATATTGGGATTCCTATAGTTGATATTACTTGACATCTCCATCTCTCAATTCTCAAAAATCCGACATGGACTGAAATCAATGGTCCAGATTCAACCTTGATCTGACAGCTCAGATTAAATCACGATTTCGCATATCGAGATTTCAAGAGGTAGGGAACCCTGTTCCTTTGACTCTCCAGTCAACAAAATGACGATCTATCCCCACGTGTCCTACCCATAAATGGATGGTCCTCCTTCTTTCGAAATTTTGTACGCCCTCTTCTCCTTGTTATACTTTAAAAAAACGTGCAGGTTCACGTTGATTCAACGATGGTTGGGTCCTATGCTTGGATCTAATGTCTGAGATCTTTCCTACTCTTCAGCACTCTTCTTGTCTATATTCAGATCTGACGACCCTCGTTCTTTCGGGAATTTTGAATGGGATCCAACAATCAAAAATGCTTCTCAAACTTTACGGGCCTTCGATCATTCGATCAATGTTGGGTTTCCTTCGATCATTCGATCTTCTTGAACTTATCTTCTATTTGCATATCTATTACAAACTTCCTGTACTCATGCCACCTTCATTGTTGTACTTTCCATCAATGACAAGCATTTGTTGTCTGTTAAATATTTTCCATTCGTTGTCTATTAAATATTTTCCAACAACACAAACCCAATACAATACCACGTAGTATAATCATGCACCTCAGTATAACAGGCCGAGAGGAGATTGAGCGGGCTACAAAGAAGGAGGACGAGTGAGAGGAGGTTTTGGAAGGAGTAGAGGACCAGTGGTATGTCACAATTGCCAAAAACCAGGACATTATGAAAGGGAATGTCCACTTCCACCAACAACATGTATGTATTGTCACGCATCAGACCATGATACGGAAGAATGTGCAACACTATTAGTAAAGATCTAGGACAAGAGGAACCAGAACAACCAGAATGTTTAGTGGATCTCATCCGAAGCGAGGGATGAAGGACAAAACATAAACATAGTTACCTGTGGAGGAGCTAAATCAAGAAATGACGCATATCAACAAGAGCCAGTACAACACCAGTGGGTGAAGAAGAATGCCAAACCAAGGAATAAGTTTGACACATAGATAGATAAGGATATATTTACGCAAGCCAGACAATAATTTCAAAAGGAGGACATGACATCGACTTCAACTGTGCAACAAAGAAAGGAAGCACTAGAGTACGAGATGCCTCTGTTATTGGATCATACCAACGAGATGCAATCCATGGGATAAGTAAGTACAATCAAAGGCTTTTTTCAATCATGTGTGAAAGTATTAAATGATCCATCATCTGTGAAAATATTGCAAAACATATTAGAAAGATGTAATATAGAGATGGAAGGAAAAATAGAACAAAAAAACGTCAATAACCTACATACAAGGAGAAAAACAAGTAGGGAGCTTAGACTGAATGCCAACATCGAAGATTTGAACATGGGAGATATCATACTAGATCTAGGATCCAAAGTGAATGTATTACCAAAGAAGACATGGCAATGCATGGGAGAGCCCACATTAGGATATGCACATGTTCAACTGAAACTAACAAACCAACACAGAGTCCTACCAATCAGTAGACTAAAAGGAGTGATAATGGACTTGGATGGGGTGCGCACTAAAGCAGATTTTGAGGTGATTGAAATAGTGGATGACACAACACCATATCCATCGTTGCTTGGTCTAGATTGGGCGTTTGACAACCAGGACATAATCAATTTTAATACAAGGAAAATGAAATTTGAGTTAGGAGAATATAGGGTCATCGTACAATTAGACCCATCAAAAGGGGAAAGATTTGTAGAGCCCACTTGCTTAGACTTAGAAGAAATCATTCAGTTGTACAAAATAATTGCGCGCGATGAAGACTATGTAAACCCAACTGTAGATGGGATACTCAGTTGGCGGAGCATTACTTCATGTGTGACAGACTTGGACACCGGCTTAGAGAATTGGAAACAAAGGCTACATGAAGCTTCTATGAGAATATGTGCACGAGTAGATTGCGCAGTAAGATGGGTAGGCATGAAAATAAGGGAACCACCCAGTTTCCATGGAATAAACGATCTGGAAATATTCTTGGCACAGTATGAAGATGAAGTTTCAGAGAATCAAAGACTCTTATCACTTGATATATAATTCAAGGCCACACCTGCAATATGGTGGGGCACACACAAAGAGACAATCATAGATCGGTACCAATGTAAATGATTACTACGCATAAGGTTCGGTGCAGAATAGAAAGACAACAGCAGAAAAAGTATGATGAACATGGAGCACAAGCGAAACATTTGGAGAAGTAAAGAATGTCATAGAAAATGAAACCCCCAAAGGAATGGCCTCATCATTTCATACACACTCTAGAGGGCATACCAACAAACTGGTATACAGACTAGGAACTGCGACCTGGGTGGTATTGCAACATAATTTTACAGTCAATTTTTCATTCGAGCATGAAAACCCCAACATAGATGAATCCCTTAAACAAATAAGAGGGGTGATATTCATCAAGGAAACAAAATTCAAACTCATAACAGAAGAACAACAGTGAAACAAATAGACAATCAATGAACTGTTGTCATGTTACCATGTGCAAAAAGATTCCCCAGAGGAAGACAATCCACATGATATTCAGATCGAGTAAGCAGAAGCCGAGAGAGAATTGGAGCGTCCACCTATAGAATCATAAGTCATTGTTGTGCTGATCAAGGTGAAGAAAGTCAACATTGGAACAACTGAGAATCCCAAAATGGAAAACATTGGAGACTACTGGGATGAGTAGAAAGTGGAAAGCATAACAGAGTTACTGTGCGAGTACAATGACCTGTTTCCCACAACATTTATAGAGATGAAAGGTATAGCCAGAGAGCTAGGATAAATGAAGATACCACTTAGAGTTGATGCGAGACCGATCAGACAACGACCATACAGATTGAACCCGATATTTAAGTAGAAATTCAAAGATGAGATCGATAGGATGCTTGACCCTAGAATCATAGGACCATTCGAAGAATCAGAATGGATAGCCTGATGGTAGTTCAGGAAAAAAAACAAGGAGATATACAGATATGCGTCGACTTGAGGAAGTTGAACGATGCATTCCTACATGACTCGTTCCCTACACCGTTCACAGATGAAGTTTTGGAAAACATAAGAGGACACAAAGCTTACTCATTCACTGATGGATTCTCAGGCTACCACCAGATCAAGATAGCATGGGAAGATAGATAAAAGACCACCTTTGCGACAAAATGGGTATCCTACTAGTACACAGTCATGTCATTTGAACTAGATAATGCACTAGCAATATTTTCCAGAGTAGTCATCGTTGAGTTCGAGGAATTCGTCCACCAGTTTCTAGAGGTATACTTGGATGATTGGACACTCTATAGTTTGTTGGAAGTCCATGTAGATGTCTTACGATTGATGTTAGAAATATGCATACAGTGTGAGATATCACTAAACATAAAAAAATTTATATTCAGAACATCGTTTAGGATACTATTGGGCCATATAGTATGCAAACAAGGTTTACTAGTAGATCCTGCAAAGATCATAGTAATTGTTAACTTGCCTCCACCAAAAATAGTCCATCAGCTAAGAGAGACATTGGGACACATAGGGTATTATAGAAAGTTCATCAAAGGATACGTGCGCATTACCGCGACAATAGAAAAATTGTTAAGAAAAGATACAAAGTTTCAGTGGAATGACGAGTGTCAACACGGTATGGATACCTTGAAGGAAAAGATGGTCACCATGCCAATATTTGTATTTTCAGACTGGGAGAAGACATTCCACGTCCATGTAGATGCATCGGCCATAGCACTTGGAGCTATCTCAGTGCAACCAGGAACGGGGGATTTGGATCACCCCATATCGTTTGCGAGCAAAAATTTATCAAAATCAGAGAAGAACTATAACACTACAGAGAGAGAAGGCCTAGCTATGGTCTACACACTACAAAAGTTCAGACATTACTTATTGGGAAAACACTTTAAGATGTTCACAAATCACTCAACCCTTAAATACCTAGTCAACAAGCCAGTGTTGGGGGGGAGAATCTATCGATGGTTACTATTGTTTCAAGAATTTGACTTTGAAGTCATAGTCAAGCCAAGAAAATTGAATGTAGGACCTAACCACCTATCAAGGGTCACAAATGGAGAAGAACCTACGAATTTAGAAGACAACTTCCCGGATGCACAATTATTTTTAGTCTAGATCACTAATGAATAATTTATAGATATCATTCATTACTTGAGCACATGCACCACCTCACACGAATACAACATTGTGCAGAAGAAAAACCTGGTAGTTTGGCCTACATACTATCAACTGATTGCAGGAAACTTATACAAAATGGATGCATATAGAAGCTTGCAAAGATATGTTTTATAACATGAAATACCAAGAGTTTTAACATAAGCACATGAGGGAATAACAAGAGGACATTACGCAGGAAAAACTACCTCACAAAAAGTATTGTGTGTAGGACTATGGTGGCTGACCATTCACGGAGACTCAAAGGAGTACTACGAGAGATGTGATGTCTGTCAAAGGGTTGGTAAACCCAAAAAAAGGGATGTGATGCCACTACGAACACAGGTAACATTGTAGGCATTCAATAAATGGGCAATAGACTTTATGGGACCGATCAAACCACCAACAAAAAGAACAGGAGCAAGGTACATCATCACTGCGATGGAGTACCTAACAAGGTGGGCGGAAGCAACACCAGTGAAGGATTGCAGTGTCGAAACAGTTGCACACTTTTTATTTGAACAGGTTATCACTAGATTTGGATGCCCAAGAATTTTGATGAGTGACCAAGGCAAACACTTCATTAACAACACTATCAATGCCATGAACGAAGAGTTTGAAGTCCATCATTAGAAGAGCACACCATATCACCCACAGGAAAATGGCACAGTAGAAGCATTTAACAAAATCCTGGAGAATGCACTGACAAAGATCTGTAATGTCAACAGGGAAGATTGGGACCTAAAAATACCAACAGTATTGTGGGCCTATAGGACTACGTGCAAGAATTTGTAGGGAACATGTCATTTAAATTGGTATATGGCCAAGAAGCAGTGGTGCCATTAGAATTCTTGGTACCCAGTTTGCATGTAGAAGCAATTACACACATCACATAATGAGGCACAGTACAGGAGAGACTAAATCAAATAATGACCATGGAGGAAGACCATTTCTTAGCAGGGTTCCACCAACAAGTTCAGAAAGAAAGGAAAAAATATTGGAATGACAGGCACATCAAGAAGAAAACTTTCAAGGAGGGAGATTTAGTATTGATGTATGACAACAAATTGTTTCAACACCCAAGAAAGATCAGAATGCACTGGCTAGGACCATATGAAGTAAAAAATGTCACAGATGGAGGACTTGTATAATTGAAAGAATTATCAAGAACATAACTTAGAGGAATGATAAACAAGAGCCAACTGAAACTATACAAGGACGGTCAACCACCCACAACTGGAAGAGCCACCGCACAGTGAAAGAAAAAAAACTCGAATTTTAAATAGTACCAACAAAGGCACAGTGCGCCTAAATAAGAAGGAGCACGCACACTTAGGAATACAAACTCAGCGAGGACAAGGCCAATGACCAGGTCATGATGGAAACAAGCAGGAAAATTAAAGACAACAAAAGCAGTACAAAACTATGAATTTATGTGGAATTGAATGATGAAAAGGATCGACGGGACGCTGCATTAATCGCGCCAACTGGAGACAGAAAAAAAGAGTAATGGAAAGTACAAAGGAGATAGAGGTTCATTGAATCCGTATTAAAGGTAGTTTCCTCGAAAATCTTCATGTGATGACCGCACAAAACATGGACGTAGGAGACAGGTTATTGCGAGATTGGAAAAGAAACGGAGAGAGAGAGCATATATAGAGCACAAAGCAAAGCTCACAGAGGTTGTCGAAGCTATGAAGCGCAGCAAGAAATCGACATTCACCACTATGACACCACCAAATAAAGTAGAACTAAGCCAGATTGCCAGACAACCCAGAGTTATAACCAGGGCACGAGTACAATTGGAAGAAGGCGAACAATAGCCGCTTGAGATCGTCAATATCGACAAAATCCCATCACTAGATACAACACTGGTGAACCCTACACCCATGGTGGAAGAAACCCAAAAACCAGCACCGTAGGGCATGAATGTAGATATGTCAATAGAGACACAAGAGCAACAGAACCAGGATGCAGAAACCCTGAAGGAGCTGCAACCAGAGAACATCGAAGCAACTCCGAGAGTCAATGGAACGATGACGAATCAGGAAGCAACAGTCGAGCCAGATGAATCTCAAACAACTGTTTTATACCGCCAATCGAAAGGAACAATAGAAGATGTCACGAGATGGCCAGAATAGTATTTTGAAGTACAAATGATTGTCATTGGAACCTTGAGCCAATCACTACCGAAGAAAGACAAGCAACAGGTACCTAGGTCACCTCGCAAGAAACCCGTCACAACCCTTTTTTTCTATGTATACCAGATGGGGTATGGGTGAAATCAAACTTGCTAGGTCATGTCGAGAAGATGAAATAATCGGAACATGATGTAATGGACACAGACAAGTTCCTAGAATTCACAAAGAGATTATACTTATATACTGTGGAAGTGAATGTGATTGGGGAACCAATTGATCAGCCACTTCAGTGGGCAACAAGATTGGAGAAAATATGGATTTTAGGTCTGCTAGAACTACCACACTTTGGCAGAGGATAGTATGCAAAAAATTGCATCAAACAACTGATGATAGTCACACATGGAGGGGGTATATGGTTGGACAAGATCATCTCGATAGACGTAGATCTCATTGCGCACATTACAGGGTTTCCATCACGGGGCATGGATCCCACACAATTTCTCGACGATAATACAAAGGAGAAATCACTCATGGAGGATATGAAGAAGAAATATGACACTAAGAGGGGGATGCGAGGAATCATCATCAAGAGTATCAATGATGTCATGACTCAAATGGTCAAAAAAATATTATCCTGCAAGGTGCTAAGAAAATTCCACAGGGAGGAAGTTTTGGCCAGGGTCGTCACAGTTACAGCACAATGTGCTGAGGGAACCATAGTTAGTTGGGCACCCTATCTCTTGAATCTTTTTATGGATGACTACAAGGATGTGCAGGATCTAGGAACAAAGTTCCATTACTTATGGCTACGCATGGTGATAGCCATAATGGGATGGAAGGAACCAAATTACACATTTTCGGCACTAGACCTAAGCTGAATTGTGGAGCAAGGTATTTATCCCTTGGCATTGTGTTAGACGCCAAGCACAAGGAAATGAACACAACTATATTCGAAGGATACATTCGTGACCTACAGGAGGCCATCTCCAACATGTGGAGGATAACACCACGGGTTGTCGCACAGTATCGAGGCATGTCCAAATTTAAGGATACTCGACACACAATGTGGATACAGGCATAAAAGGACCCCCAATAAGAAGTGTATACAATGCGCTACTGTATCACAGAGGGCGACATCGACATGGCTATCAAAGATTTGGAGGCGACTAGAAAATTACAGTCCTCACTCAAGACATACCTACGAAGACAGCGGAAGAAGAAACAGGGCAAGAAGAAACACAACCTCAGGAAGTCCTAGTGCCCAAGAAATGAAGGATGGGCCAAACCAAAGAAAAGAAAACAAACGAAGGGACAACTAAGACAGGGACCCATAAGGGAAGAATAATAATATGTAGCCAACCCGAGTGCAGCAGAAACAGGCCGAGGAAACACAAGGGATGACACCAAGTCCCAATGAACAAGAACCAGGCTTGACTAAGAGGCCATCCACTCAGATAGGAGGGGAGCACAAGAATATGAAGGCACAAAGAACACCTCCAGAACACACGATCATGGAGGATGATGCCTAGATGATAGCCCGAATGGTTTAGGATTGTATATCTGAGGATTTTGACAATGATGTGCACCACAGGGACATGATTCAAGAGGAGCTAGCAGACATGTGACAGTTCCTCAATAATATCAGGAAGTGCAGACAATGGGCAATAGCATGGGAACAGGGCCATCAACATCACAAGCAGGAGACAGACCAGAAGAAGGTGAGTTCCATACAATCCACACAATACCGCAGTCGAACATAACTTTCCACATTACACCCAGTATGTTGCGCATGGACGAGATTGTGGGGCAGACACCCCTAAAGGACTTAGCTCAAATCCAACTGGTATTTCCGCGGATACCATTCAAATCTCTACACAAATTGCAGGTAAGCATTACACAAGAGGTACAATCTCGTGCATGCACAGACTTAGCTGAATTGCAGTAGGAAACAGAGAAGTGGGATGCACTGAAAATAATATGTGAGCAGGTTAAGTTCGAGACCCAAGAGGAAAGGGAGTGAATGAATGGATTGGAGAAGAAAGTGGCAAGAACTTATAAAAATATTCCAAAGACCGCGCAGGGGGACATACTCACAACGATAGAGAAGATTGATTAGATTGAGCAGACAATCGATCAATATCAAAAGGAGATCGAGAATCTCCACAAGCAACTTACACCTACCACTCCACCATAAGTAAGGGAGAAAATGAAGCAGGAGGCAACAGAGAAGCTACAGAAGATAGAGAAACAAGTCCATTCAACAAACGACTTGTTCAAGGAATCACCACAACTGTGGACAAAGTTAGAAGAAGATCACCAAGTCCAATAGTGGGACAAGGAAGAAGAAAGGATAAGTGCAACTATCGAAGATTTTAAGCAGAGGCAGAAGACAATGGCCATCAAGGAGAGCGTCAAAGAGGTGCATGATATGAAGAAATTGCAGGCAGAACTCACCACTATGCAAACACAGAAAAAGGAGCATTAGACTCAAATGGAACTACTCCAAGAGAGAGTAAAAGAAGTCATCACACAGGTAGAGGAATCCAAGACACTGATAGCATAGACCTAGGCAAAATGTTTTGGATTGATCAGTGACGGAATTGCAGTCCAGATAGTAGACACGCTCAAGGAGAAGACAACGCAGGTGAAAACACAAGCAGCGGAGATCAAGGAGAAGTTTGAGGCGATCACCAGGGAGATCGACGAAGCACACAAAGGTTAGGTGGCTTGGGAAGAGCCACATGTCAGTTTTGGGGGCATGTTGGAAGCAAACCAAAGCGGAAAATCAAGGCGATTTTGGGAAAGAAGGCATGCACGAGGGAAGAAACAGCTAGAAGGAAGAACAACACGTGCGCATGCCTGGAAGACCTAACAATGTTAGGGTTAGGGTTTTTGCAATGTATTGTAATGGCTAAAGAGCTAGAAACATATAAATATAGATACCTAGGTCTCATAGCGAGGATGTTAGTTATTAGTGGTTGAGTATTGTGTGAATGTAATGTAACATTTTTCCATATGACCTAATTTTGTACGTTGTTGAGCCAGAGACAATTGAGGAGGGTATATCTTGAGGGTTAGATCGCAGGCTGAGGATCCTGGTGCGATCTAGTCCGCCTCATATAGATCTTACCCAACTAAGAAGAGTTGTAAGCCTGTGACACTATAGTGACCGAACGACTATAATAAAAGAGATGAGAGCCAAATCTTTGTGGATGTATCCCAGGAGAGGGTGAACCACGTTAACATATGTGTTATGTGATTGAATGTGGGCATTTCCTTATTGTCTTTGAGTAAATAATGATAAGATGAATGAATGAGTTATTATATTTCTTGCATAAATTGTGATACAATATATTGCATTAATAAGTTATACTAGAACTCTCAGTGCATAGTTCTCAGATATCCTACTCAATCCTAGGCTACAAACACATGAGTCTTGCAGCCACCCATTAAGACTATCTCGGGTGAGACGACGCAATGCACCTTTTGCACTGTGTTTCCTTTTGATTTACCAGGAGGGTCGATAGTTTTAGAGGCTTTGTTGGAAACCCGAACATACATAAACCTTGGGTCAATAAACCTAGAACAAGATATAAGTAAGAGAGATTAAACCAACAAAGGATATACGATTTTGTCACGAAAATTCAACA
>ML779290.1:519823-548011 GCA_009831015.1 Picea engelmannii
TTTTAAGTATAACTTGTTACTGAGAAGAGGGGAATGTTCAAGACCCTTGGGATGTATTATAATAATAATAGAAAGGGATTGTGGCTAGATTTACCTTTGGAATTTAGTATCTCATTAAATCGGTATAAGAAGGGAGAATAGTATCTTCTTAATGACTTTTAAGTGGTGAGTAATTTAATGAGTTGAGGAGTTATTAATGTCTCACTAATGCTTCCGCCTTAATGTGATAACCAGGTTAGCTGTTATCTTAAAGGTTGTATTATTGTCATAATAAATGCCTCACTTGTTATATTAACTGTTGATATCTTATGATTGATTAAAAATACACTTCCAATGCAATAAGGTAATAGTAGTGAGTAATCTAATGAGTTAACAAGAATTCACTCTTGAAAGTTGCCTTAATGAGATAACTTTGTTAATTGTGATATTGATGATTTGTCTTGTCATTAGTTTAGTAGGCATTGGTATTCTTGCGTCGGGAGGGATGTAGACACCTCCATGTTCCTCAGAACAATCGCCAGCCTTGAGACCTTAAATGGTTTAAATCAATGGGAACCTGGGCTTGAGCATTGCTTATGTGTATTGGAGGTCCTAACCATTGCAGGGTAGGACAGATGGGTAGTCAGTCTTTTTATTGTCGGTTGATTGTTGTTCATTATTGGCAGATGTCGTTGTGCATCTTAGATCTTTATTTTGATATCGTAGTTATATGCGTCAGGATTCATCATCATGCGACAACGCAGAGTATAATGTCTTTTTACCCTTGTACACATGCACACACACACACAAAAAAAATTGCACTTGTTATAAGAGGTTGTCTTCATAACGAGGAGGAATGTTACAATTTCAAAATGAAACATCTCATTAAATTTGACGATTTTTGACAACCGCCAACTCCACCACCGAGTGAATTAAGCAGTGTTGGAATTTGGAGTTGTTATTTCCCTGACATTTTCAGATTGCGATAGGATTTCTTTTGAAATTCAATATAGTTTTAATGCACACATTTTAATGAAAGATTGTTGGAGATGACATAATTTGTCTATTTTATATCACTTCCCAAACATTTTTCTTCTTCCTAATGTGTGTTTCAATGCCAATTTACAGTCAGTTTGATCAGGGTGCATGGCGCTCAACTATACTTTAATATCTAGAATATTATTTACATTGTACAAAGAAGTAGCTTTTCTCTGGGTTCCAACCATCTAATGGATGCCTGTAAAAACGCCAAACAATTTAGAGTTGCATTTATTAATTTCAAATTACCTATAGAGGCACCCGACAATAGTCTTCCCAATAACAAATGAATTTGTCGGGATCCCTTTGATGATAAATCCATTGTTGCCATTATCTGCTATATCAATACCCCTCATGATCAGATATGGTTTGCATACATCCAGGAAATGGGTGGCTTGACATTTGGTTAGGTTTAGATTCGTTATAGTATCAATGGTTTATGTATCGATAGTTTGGTGCACTATCTACTGCATCATGAACCGATGAATATGAGGAGTAGCTATCCTTGGAAACTGTTGGATTATGAATTTTCATTAACTGTAGGAATATTTTCATGCAGAAGGGATAGACATTTCTTATCAGATGAAGATATTGATTAGTGAAGATATTCAAGAATTGATATTAAGCCCATAAGTGCCCAATGCATAAACCATGATAGCCAGTGAAGGTGATGATTCAATCTGTATGTTTTACATTGTTTCTCACAATTTTGTTTATGCTTGTCAATTGTGTTAGCATTGTAATTGTTCTTACAATTAAATGAAGAATGACTGAAATTATAAGGCGCCAAGATCACACAATTTAGCAGCAAAAATTCAAGCTTTAGGAGTTTCTGCACAGTTCATAGTAAAATTTTCCTAAGGAAGAATGGAGAAATAGGAAGAAAAATCCATGCCCTTTTGTGCACAAAGCCTAAATTAAGCCCTTGGGTTCTTGTTGCAGTCCAAAAGGGGCTTGTCGCATGTGGAAATGGTTTGTCTTAGTTCAAAAGGGACTTGTCCCATTGTTATCAGATTAATTGGTAAGTGCGGACACAAACAGATCTCCCTAGATCCCACAGGAAACTAGAACAAAACAAGACATAATATACAACTTCCCTTAATTTTTAATATTAGGCATACTAACTAACAAGGATAAATAACATACCTTACATCGTTTGTCCTCGCTAGCGTCATCCTTGCTCCATTCCAAGACTTATGGGATGTTGAACCTATAAGAAGACACAAGCCAACAAAGTGAAAGCAACAACGTATACTCAACAAAATCTATGTATGTGATCAAAGAGTCATACAATAAAATAAGACCAATTTTATGGGAAAGAAATATATCACTGTATTAAAGAATGTGGAAGAAAGATACAACCAGATGCCTTGATGTTGTGATGCAGGAGCATCGCCAACACATCAAACGAGCCAATACAGAAGCCGAAGATAGCTGGACAAGCCAACACCAATTTTGAAATACTTTGAGATTGTTGTGCAAGTCTTTACTGAAGCCATTTATGTAGGTGCACTTGTATATTGTAATGGACCTTGAGCGTATAGCTCTCGTCCTTAGGTAGATAAGGCATTTAAAATAGTTAATGTAAAGTAGATAGAATATTTAATTCTATAATTGATAGCTTTAGAGCACAAGAGGGAAATGGGATATAGACACCCTCATTGTATCATTGTATTATTTTATCGAAGCAAGAAGAGAAGAGCAAGCAGAGAGATGTGTAAAGAACAACCATGTACAGATATTGAATTAATAGAAGAGAGTTTTGATTCAAATCCATGGTTATGTGTCTATTCTCTATGTATTGATGTTATGCTCATGAATATTTGCTTCCTGTCATGCATTTGCTTTTATATGCTGTGTATGTGATTTCATGGTTGGGTTGAAGTCTGAGAGGGTGAGTGAATGAGTTTCAATTGTTTCTCTAATTGAGCCAGAGAATTCCTGCAAGGAGTGCAGTCGAATTGTCTGCAAAGAGTGCGTTGACGGAAGGGTTCAATTAGAGATAACAATTGTTCTCATTTCTTCAAAAGTGCAGGTAGGCACAGTGCCGTGCAAGGAGTGCACATGCCAAGCTAAGTCTCAGAGTTGCGATTCTGAGCAAAAGTATCTGAAAGACTGCTGCTACAGGAGTGCGCAGGGTCGAAATACTTCAATACTTCGATAAGGTTGAAGATTTTCCGCAAGGGGTGCGTACAAAGTTCCTTCAAAGTATTTGAGAATCGCAAGGAAGCTCAGGAGGAGTAGGCCTTCGAACTCACTGAAGGGTAAGTGCAGGGAGGCTGCCGTGGAATATCGAAGAGAAGCGTCGCAGGTTGGCGAGAAGGTGAACAAGTCCCGTGAAGAGATAATTCTTCATTTCCTGAATTATCATAAGGGAAACACGGACGAACGAAATCCTTTGAGGAGGTTTCGTGAAGTTCCATGGGTCGTTGGATCTTGCAGAGACGCAAGGAGATTTCTGCGTGAACGTCTAGGAGTTTAAAGCTCAGAAAGGGAAGATCCTATGATCCAGGCCACAGGAGTCGTCGGATATACACGTAGAATCATGTATCGGGGACTCGTAAGGTGCAGTTCCAAAGATTCACAACGAAACTTGCGACATCGCGAGACGCGATATCCCGACGGTTGCGTAGACAGTGTGGGCCATAGGGAGTCGGAGAAGTGGAGTACAGGTGGCACGAAGTCATCGAGACCTCACCACGAGAAGTCTCGAGTATTTGGTGTTAGGATTCGTGATCCCGCGAAGTCTGAAGTCCCAAGAGATAAGGGACCGTTGAAAAGTCAACTCACGCATGCATCGGTGTTTCGGCGCATCGGGTATCAGGGGTTGGAAAACCAAAGGCTTGGTCTCGTGAGTAGCGAAGTCGCGATAGAGCCGAAGTCCCGATCGAGGGAAGAGGAAGTCAGTGATTTGACTGACATATCGGGTCTCGGGGATTTGAGAACCCAGTGATCAACTTTTGAACTCGAGAAGTCACGAGTTCTGATTCCCTGATAAATCAAGGAAAGGGGATCGCATGAGAGAACTGTGGGTGCAGATTTCCCGGTAGGGAAATAGGAGAACTTTGGTGTTCTTCGGGCGAGAAGAAGAAGATCCTGTGAGAGCGCGTGGACCTTATGACCTGCGGGTGGTGAAGGGGCCGCATTGTCGTCAGAGTGGTATCAGAGCGGGGATATCTCTTTGATTTCGTAGTAGAGAAGAGGATTCATCATGCCGCCTAGAAAAGAGAGACAGTCACATGATCCAGAGGACAGGGAGGTACGAAGAAGAGGTAGGCCGGCAGGAAATCCAGAAATGGAGAGGCAAATGCGAGATCTTCGAGCAAGGCTCGAGGAGATGGAGACAGCGCAAAGACACACAGCCAGTGCAGGGGATCTCAGTGATTCCGATGGCGAGGTTGAGGCTGAAAGCAAAGAGGAAGTTGCAGTCAAAGATGCATCAACTGAACGACTGATTAAAGCTATTGCCAGGATGGGAGCAAAATCGAATATGGACATTCCAGTTTATGAGAGAAATTTGGACGCAGAAGAGATACTAGACTGGATTAGAGCTCTTGACACCTACTTCTATTATGAATATGTCGAAGAGGATAAGAAGGTCAAGCATGTTGTCACGCGCTTGAAAGGACATGCAGCATTGTGGTGGGACGAGCTACAAGCTGACAGATGCTGCAAAGGCAAGCAGAAAATCAAAAGTTGGGATCGAATGATCGCAAAGATGAAGGCAAAGTTCATCCCAAGAGACTACCAAATTACTCTATTCAGGAGAATGCATAACCTGAGACAGAAACTTATGACAGTGAAAGAATACACTGAAGAATTCTATCGACTGAACATTAGAGAAGGTCATCGGGAGAGCGATGATGAAAAGGTTGCCAGATATATGAATGGTATGAGATACGACATTCAGGATGAATTGAGCATGGTTAGCATTCGAACAGTGGGGGATGTTTATCAGATGGCTCTGAAAGCCGAAGAGAAGCTGAGCCGTAAGCAAGGTCAGCGAGGGCGAGGCAGAAGTCAGCCCAGAGGCAAGGCAGTTGCCCAGGAGAAATTTCAGAAGCCCAAAGAGGAATGGAAGAAGCCTCAGGGTAAAACTGAAAAAGGTGGAACCTCACAGCGAGGACAACAACATGTTGAATAGAGAGGGAAACATACAGAGCAAAAGGGAGATTATGCTGACGCAAACACTTTTCCTCATACCATAGGTAGAGGAAGAGGCCGAGGTGGAGTAATCACATGCTTCCCATGTGGAAAGAATGGGCACAGGTCATTTGAGTGTCCAGAGAAGAAGAAGGATAGTGAAGAAGCTCACATCACTGAGGCGCAGAGGTGATATGTTGAGATGGAATACGCAGAAGGCGGAAGCTCGCTTATGATGCGAAAATTCCTTTTGACACCCGAGAAAGAGGTGCAGGAAAGTTCAGTCCAAAGGACCAGACTTTTCCGAACAGCTTGCAAGACCAAGGACAGGGTATTCAAGGTTATTGTTGACAGTGGTAGCACAGATAATCTCGTTTCGACTGAGATGGTAGAAAAGATGGAGCTGGAGATGACTGATCACCTGAGTCCATACAAAGTTTCATGGCTACAGAAGGGACATCAGGTGAGTGTCACTAAACAGTGCTTGGTCGAACTCAAGATAGGTGGATATAATGATAAAGTACTATGTGATGTTATTCCTATGGATGTATGTCATTTATTGCTAGGTAGACCATGGCAATATGACAGAAATGTGGTTCATGATGGGAGAATGAACACATATACCCTGGAGAAGGATGGGAGGACACAGAGGTTGCTTCCGATAAAGGATAAGGAGTTGAAGCCAGAGGTTAGCAACACAATACTTCTCATGAGTGGGAAAGAACTTCTTATGGAGATGGAGAAGAAAGAAGATCCACAATTCTTTGTGGTCAGAAAGCCAAGAATTGTTCTGACTAGTACAAGAGTGGATGACTTACCATATGAGATTCAGGAACTGTTGGAAGAGTTCGTTGACATCATAGTGGACGAATTACCTCATTCGTTGCCACCGATGACGAGTGTGAGTCATCATATAGACCTCATACTAGGGGCCGGTTTGCCGAATAAGGTCGCGTACAGGTTGATGCCGCAGGAGAATGAAGAGGTCAAGAGGCAGGTCCAGGAGTTGTTGGATAAAGGATTAGTCAGGGAAAGCTTGAGCCCATGTGTTGTTCCAATAGTACTCAGTCCAAAGAAGGATGGAGGTTGGAGAATGTGTACCGACTCGAGGGTGATAAATAAGATAACCATTAGGTATAGGTTTCCACTGTCGAGAATGGATGATCTGATGGATTGCCTGAGTAGGGAAAAGTATTTTTCAAAGATAGATTTGAAAAGAGGATACCACCGGATTCACATGAGAGAAGGCGATGAGTGGAAGACAGCCTTCAAGACAAACGAAGGGTTCTATGAATGGCTAGTCATGCCGTTTGGCTTGACAAATGCACCAAGTACTTTTATGAGGTTGATGAATGAAGTCCTGAGGGAGTTCATCGGGAAGTTTGTCATTGTCTATTTGGATGATATACTGATTTACAGTAAATCAGAGGCTGAACATCTGAAGCATTTGGCCATTGTGATGAGGAAGCTACAGCAGGAGAAGTTGTTGATCAATATGAAGAAGTGCTCATTTATGAAGACAGAGCTCATTTACTTGGGATTTTTCATATCGGCGAATGAACTGAGGATGGATCCAGATAAAGTGGAAGTGATTAAGAATTGGCCATCACCCAGGAATGTATTCGAGGTGAGAAGCTTTCATGGTTTGGCTAGTTTCTACCGAAAATTCATCAGGAATTTCAGTGGAATTAGCGCAGCGATGATGGATACAGTGAATAAGCGACATAAATCTTTTCACTGGACAATAGAGGCTGAGAAGAGCTTCAATATGTTGAAGCGGAAGATTACAGAACAACCAGTGTTGGTGTTTCCGTATTTCATAAAGACATTTCAGGTGAAATGTGATGCAAGCAGGTATGCCATAGGAGCGGTCTTAAGTCAGGAGGACAGACCAGTTGCATATTTCAGTGGGAAGCTCGATGAGGCAAAGTTGAAGTACTTCACGTATGATAAAGAATTTTATGTTATCATACAGGCACTGAAAAAGTGGAGGCATTACTTGATCCCGAAAGAATTTGTTTTGTATAGTGATAACCATGAATTGCAATTTGTGACTCAACAGGATAAGTTGAATCAGAAACATGCAAAATGGGTAGAGTATATGCAAAATTTTACATTTGTAATTAAACATATTTTGGGTACTGCTAACAAAGTGGTTGATGCTTTGAGCAGGAAGTGTCTGTTGCTGCAGGAGTTCTGAGTCAAAACATTGGGTTTTGAAAATCTTAGGGACATGTACACAGGAAATGCATATTTTGGAGAGGCGTATGAAGCAGCTGAGAACCCAGTTCTCAGAGACAAAAGCCCGTGGATAGATTATATGATCCAAGAATGATTGTTGTTCAGAGGCAATCAATTGTGTATTCCGAATTGCTCCATGAGGGAGAATTTGTTAAAGGAAAAACACAGTGGTGGATTAGCAGGACACTTTGGCCATGACAAAACATTCGCGAAGCTGAGCGAATCATATTTTTGGCCAGGGATGCGAGCCGATGTCAAAATATTTGTTGACAGATGCAGAGTTTGTCAGCATTCGAAGGGAAGGAAGCAGAATGCAGGTTTTTACCAGCCATTGCCCATACCAGAGAGGCCATGGGAGGCGATCAACATGGATTTTGTATTGGGTTTGCCAAGAACACAAAGAGGTGTTGATTCGATCTTTGTGTTCATGGACAGGTTTTCTAAAATGGCACATTTTATCCCATGCCAGAAAACCAACGATGCGACACACATCGCGAATTTGTTTTTCAAGGAGGTCATTCAACTTCATGGATTGCCGAAAAGCATAGTTTCGGACAGAGACACCAAATTCATAGGGCATTTCTGGAGGACGCTATGGAAGAATATAGGGACTAACTTGGCATTTAGTTCTACTTATCATCCTCAGACGGATGGACAAACATAAGTGGTCAACAGAAGTCTGGGAGATTTGCTGAGGAGCTTGGTGACAGAACACCATAGTAGTTGGGACCACATATTTCCATAGGCAGAGTTCACATACAACGATTCAGTGAATCGAAGCACAGGGAAAAGTCCATTTCAGGTTGTATATGGGATGCAGCCGAGAGGGGTTTCTGAATTGCGAGATTCAGAACAGACTGCTAATAGTAGCGCTAGTGTCGAAGAGTTCGCTGAAGCGATGAAGGAACTTCATAGCAGGGTGAAGCAGTGACTGATAGATTCAAATCAGGAGTATAAATGCAGGGCAAATCAGCATCGGAGACAACTTCAGTTTGAAGTTGGTGATCTGGTCCTGGCGCATTTGAGGAAGGAAAGGTTCCCAAGGGGAACATACAATAAGATGAAAATGAAGAAAATCGGGCCATGTAAGGTCTTGAGAAAATTCTGGGAGAATGCATACGAGATTGAGTTGCCAGAGGGCATTGGGATATCTCCGATATTTAATATCGCAGATTTATACCCATACAGGGTTGGAGAAGCAGATACTGGAACCAAAGAACCACTGATCCAGTGGACGAAGCAGATGCCGATAGCAGAAAAGCCACAGATGGAATACATACTGGACAAGAGAGTGGGTAAGAAGACCAAAAGAAAAGAATACTTTGAATATCTGGTCAAGTGGAAGAATCATCCAGTGGAAGATGCCAGCTGGGAGACTGAAGCGATGATACAGAAGCATGGACATACCGTGCAGGAGCTCATGGACAGGAACCCATGAAATTTTTCAAGCCGAGGAGTATGATGCAGGAGCATTGCCAACACATCAAACGAGCCAGCGCGGAAGTGGAAGACAGCTGGACAAGCCAGCACCAATTTTGAAATACTTTGGGATTGTTGCGCAAGTATTTAATGAAGCCATTTATGTAGGCGCACTTGTATATTGTAATGGACCTTGAGCATATAGCTCTCATCCTTAGGTAGACGAGGCATTTAAAATAGTTAATGTAAAGTAGATAGAATATTTAATTCTAGAATTGATAGCTTTAGAGCGCAAGAGGGAAACGGGATATAGACACCCTCATTGTATCATTGTATTATTTTATCGAAGCAAGAAGAGAAGAGCAAGCAGAGAGCTGTGTAAAGAACAACCATGTACAGATATTGAATTAATAGAAGAGAGCTTTGATTCAAATCCATGGTTATGTGTCTATTCTCTGTGTATTAATGTTATGCTCATGAATATTTGCTTCCTGTCATGCATTTTCTTTTATATGCTGCGTATGTGATTTCATGGTTGGGTTGAAGTCTGAGAGGGTGAGTGAATGAGTTTCAATTGTTTCTCTAATTGAGCCAGAGAATTCCTGCAAGGAGTGCAGTAGAATTTTCTGCAAGGAGTGCGTTGACGGAAGGGTTCAATTAGAGATAACAATTGTTCTCATTTATTCAAAAGTATAGGTAGGCACAGTGCCGTGCAAGGAGTGCGCAGGCCAAGCTAAGTCTCAGAGTTGCGATTCTGAGCAAAATTATCTGAAAGACTGCTGCTGCAGGAGTGCGCAGGGTCGAAAGACTTCAATACTTATATAAGGTTGAAGAGTTGCTGCAAGGGGTGCGTACAAAGTTCCTTCAAAGTATTTGAGAATCGCAAGGAAGCTCAGGAGGAGTAGGCCTTCGAGCTCACTGAAGGTTAAGTGCAGGGAAGCTGTCGTGGAATATCGAAGAGAAGCGTCGCAGGTTGGCGAGCAGGTGAACAAGTCCCGTGAAGAGATAATTCTTCATTTCGTGAATTATCATAAGGGAAACATGGACGAACGAAATCCTTTGAGGAGGTTTCGCGAAGTTCTGTGGGTTGTTGGATCTTGCAGAGACGCAAGGAGATTTCAGCGAGCACGTCCAGGAGTTTAAAGCTCAGAAAGGGAAGAGCCTTTGATCCAGGCCACAGGATTCGTCGGATCTACACGTAGAATCGTGTATCAGGGACTTGTAAGGTGCAATTCCAAAGATTCGCAACAAAACTCGCGACATCGCGAGACACGATATCTCGAAGGTTGCGTAGACAGTGTGGGCCACAGGGAGTCAGAGAAGTGGAGTACAGGTGGCATGAAGTCATCGAGACCTCGCCGTGAGAAGTCCCGAGTATTTGTTGTTAGGATTCGCGATCCTGCGAAGTCCGAAGTCCCGACAGATAAGGGATCATTGAAAAGTCAACTCACGCGTGCATCGGTGTTTCGGTGCATCAGGTATTGGGGGTTGGAAAACCGAAGGCTTGGTCTCGCGAGTAGCGAAGTCGCGATAGAGCCGAAGTCCCGATAGAGGGAAGAGGAAGCCAGTGATTTGACTGACATATCGGGTCTCGGGGATTTGAGAACCCAGTGATCAACTTTTGAACTCGAGAAGTCACAAGTTTTGATTCCCTGATAAATCAAGGAAGGGGGATCGTGTGGGAGAACTGTCGGTGTAGATTTCCCGATAGGTAAATAGGAGAACTTTGGTGTTCTTCGGGCGAGAAGAAGAAGATCCTGTGAGAGCGTGTGGACCTTACGACCTGCGGGTGGTGAAGGGGCCGCGTTGTCATCATGTTGTCAAGTTCCTTACAATAGTTCCTTTCTTACCAGACACTTATGCTCCACGGATTTTGAGATGAAAGTTCTATCTTGACAAAGAAAATCTTAAAGCCAACATACAAGCTCCAAAAACTCCAAGATACAAAACTCAAGAACTTTCCAACCCCAAAAGATAGCTTTTCAAATGAGAACTCCTCTCATTTTATAAGATGAAAAGGATAGGGTGAAGAGGTTAGGATGATCCCATGATATTAGGGATGTGACTCAGATCTAAACAGATCAGAGGCCACCTCACCCTCTAAGATTCTATTATAGAACTTTTGAGAAATTCCTCCTTTTCCTTTGTACGAAAATCGTCGCACCCTTAACACTGAGAAAACTACGATGACGTCGTAAGCCACTATGGTGAAACCTGGGACGATCCCATATTGTCACACCCTTAACACTAAGAAAGGTGTGAAGATACCTTTTTATAAGTTTTTTCACAAAGGAAAAGTATAATTTCATCTTTCTGGGAAAAAATGTCTTCATTCTTCTTCAGGGATTAAGGCCATTGGTCCTTTTAAATACAAAGAATAGGTTTACATCATTAAAATTCATAGGGGTGATGAAAATAATTTGTAACAAATATCCCCCCAAAGTATGAAGTTAGAAGAGAGTGATAGCTGAAATACTTTGTCGAGTGTGTGTAGGGAACAAGGAACACATCAGTCGGAAACCTGCCAACAAGAAAGGAAATAAAATACAATAATATATCATCACTGAGGTAGGAATTTCCATACTCATAATACAAATGACTCAAAGCATAAATTCTGACACACAAAGATCCATGTCAAGTAAGACAGTTCATGGCCACAAAACATACACTGTGGATCCATGTGAATATGAATCAAATATGAACATAGCCATCAAAAATACATCAAGGATCTATGTGTTAAAGAATAAAATTTGAACATAGCCACGAGACATACACTGTGGATCTATGCAACAATACAATATGAATATACTCCAACGCAACCTAAATCTGTTAAAAAAGATTCAGGTTCTTCATCTCCACCATTCTATAGTATGAATCTAACCATGCGAATACATGTGCTGAAGTCGAACACGGTAGAAACCACTTGATTACCGGTAATTAATGTATATTGTTAACAAGTGAGAGGGAAATCACCACTAATGTCAATTACTCCCAAGGTACACTAGTACAATCCAATGGGTGTGAATTAATGAGTTGAAGTTGAGAACTCAATGAAATCTCGCGATCAGGGGTCAATAATGAAAACCCATCGTCGAAAGCGAGGAAACTTGTCATTGAGCCATGCAAGTTCCAAGGTACCAATTAGTTTCTAAGTCTAATTCTTGGATAATGAGTTGAAGTCGATAGGAAAAGACTCGTCATAGGAGTTCCTTAATGTATCCCCCATTAATGACATGAAAAAGGTAACAATATTTGAGGTATATCAGACTAACAAGTGATTCAAGACTGACTCAGGGATGATTGACACAATAGAAGGCTTTCCAGTTTGAACTTCTCTTTGAACATATTGACGACACAACAACTGTCTTGGAAACACTGACAACAATAGAGATCAAAGACCAATTTGTAATCGTATAAGGGAGTATGATAAAGAGATAAGTGGGTTTTCCAACCTAGACACAAAGAGAGTGAAAGGGTGTCATGTTCAAAAGTGAATCTTCCATAGAATACATGTTTAGATACATTTCTTTCCCAATTTTTCCTCCACCATCTCTGGCGAGTACCTCTTTATTTTTACACAAACTTGAGGAGGATAACATATTCTTGAAATGTAATCTCATCCTTATGATTAGTTCCTCGGAGTATGTTTAACGAACCTTAGGAAGGAGTGGTTCAGTCCCATATGGGCCTTTCGATGTTTGTTTTATAAGTCCAAATAAAGAAAACTAACGGGTTATTCATTTTTAGAGAGTCTGAAAAATACTTAAAGAGCACTCCAAAATGTCCTTTTCGTAAATTAGTCTGATGAGAATGGAAAAGACATAAAATATCGCTCAACAAATGTTTTATTCAAATACTTTAATGAATGTGAAAAGAACAAGATCGCTTGGCAAGATTTTCATGTTTAGAGAGTCTGAAAAGAGCTTAAAGTGAACTCGAGGGGGTTTCCTTTTTTGTATAACCTTTACGAGTCCGAAAAAGTGATAAAAGTATACTTGGTTACAGTCTCATTGATTTACGAGCATGAGAAAGAACAAAGACTTAGCTCGGGATTTTTTTCATTTTTACGCAAGCTTAAAACAAAACAAAACTATGCTTGGGATAGATTTTATTTTTCACAAGATTAAAACTAAACAAAACTATGCTTGGACCTGATTTCATTTTTGCACAAGCGTGAACCAGAGGAAACTATGCTTGAGGTAGGTGGTTTCATTTTTACACAAGCTTGAACCAGAAAAAACTATGATTGTGACTTCTCGATGCATGGTTCACAGATTCACATGGTTGGTACTTAGCACCCAACTTAAGAAGCTAGTGGCTCAGCTTCAGCATGAATTCCAGAGGCTAGAAGAAAATGCACCCCAAGCTTCGTTTCTTCCAACTGCAAAGGTGAATGAAATGATGCTTAAAATGCTAGACGAAGGACTTGACTCAAACAGAGAAAGGGGACAATCTATTTCATTTTTTAACAATCTTGACCAATGAATAGGAACTATGCTTGAGAATCTAGGTTCAATGCCCAAACCTATGTTTCATTTTTTAACGAGCTTGATACAGAAACAAGAAATATTCTTGTAACCTATGTTTCATTTTTTAACGAGGTTTCCACAGAGACGCAAAACTATCCTCACAACTGGTTTCATTTTTTAACGAGCTTGAAATCATAAAACCATGCTCAAGAGACTCTTCTTGATCATGGCTTCCAAGAAGACAATGCTCCGAAAGGACACCATGTCAAGGGACAAAACTCGGTCATGGCTTCCAAGAGATCATCACTTGATAGAAGAAACACACTCTGGAAGGAACACATGTCGAGGGCCACGACAAGGGTAAGGAGATTAGTCTCTAAAATCCCTATCGAAGATATCACCATGTCAACTACCAGATCCAAGTCATAAGAGATTGAGCATAGAGTGAGAGGCTCACCTACATCGACAGTTGAAGGCATGGGAGACAACGCCAAATAATCGACCTGTGGCGGGGCTGATACCATCTGCATATAAGAACCATTTAGGGAGGTCATCGGGTTGATGGTCAAGTTAGGGCCAATGAACAAAAGTTTATCAATAGTCACAATTCTTCCATCGTGAGGGAAATATATCACACGAAAAAGAGTGGACACGATAGCTTTCATGGAATAGACATAATCTTGCCCAAGGAGTAAATCAAAATCCAAGGGGTCTTGGACTACCATAACATCAAAAAAGACAGTTTTCCCTCCCAAAGTTATTGGAAACGGAGGAAGGAATCATAAAGGGTGACTGTTTCTTCTATTAAATTATAACATATTCTGTGTAATTGGCACAAGTTGAGGATAACCCAAAGCTTTCCAAGCAATAGAGGAAAAAATACTAACGACAAAACCTTCATCTATCAGTTTCTAAGGAATGTCTGGACCACAAACCTGTACTGTAATATTGAAATGAATGTGAGAGGGAAGACGAGGTCCAGTTAGCGCACCCCAATCAAAAAGGATGGCCTCATTACTTGGAGGGGGTTCCACAGGAGAAGTAGGAATTCCCCCCAGCATGGTATATTTTTTATCAATGAGAAAAACATGGGCAATATACGGTTTACTCTCTAGTGGGAGAGTAGAATATACTGATGACAAGATCAACTTTACCACTTGGGTTTCATTCTCCAAGGGGAGAATGGGGTCAACGGGTGGAAATGGATTGACCGCTTGGGTTGCACTCTCTATCGGGAGAGTGAGATTGACCGACGATGGGATCATATCGACCACTTGGTCAACTGGTTAAACTAAGGACGTGACCAGATTAACTACCAGATCAGCGAGACTGACCGAAAAAGGGGCCATAATGATCATTCCATCAACTACAAGTGGGTTGAGAGAAATCTTGTGATAAGTAGCTGGAATTTGAGGTTGGGAAACAGTCATGTATTCTAGTAATTTTGAGGCTTCATCCATATGAGGGAAAAGGTGAGTTTGATGACTCCCTCCGCATAACATACATGGGAACTTGACTCTACTTTTCTTCTTCCTAATGGTATATTGACAAGTTGATGGGAGTTCATCGACATGTTGTTCAGAGGCTGACGACATGGGTTGATGAAGGTGTGTAGACCATGCTTCTATAACCTTGGATAGACTAGGTAAATCATTAAGGAGATGGATACCCTTACAAATCCTGCAAGGGTACTTGGGCTTACGGGTTGTTTGGGTGATCTTTGCATCATCAACACTCCCAGCACGATTATCAGTAACTGGTGATTTTTCAACATATTTGGCAGTGGTTGGAATTTTGGACCCTTGCTTATTTTTCTTCTTCTTCTTATCCACTGGGTTACTAGCTTCAGACATTTCACTTGATGAAGAAGATGAAATGAAAGAAGACCTTGCAAGTGAAGAAGGCGAAGAAGATCTTACTGGTGAAGACACTGAAGGATGAACATGAGGTTGATGCTCTTGGGGAGAAGTGATTACAGCAAAAGAACTAGCTACATTCGGGATTACCTGAGTGGAAAACAACCATATCGACAATCCAATTGTGAGATCTGGAAGGCTCAAAGTAGCGATGTAAGGTGGACCAACATTTTCATAAGAAGGAAAAAAAAAAAGTTACCCTAGAGCAGGGGTTTATTCATTGGTCATTCTGGGAAATGACGACATTAAAAAGTGCGATGATCCTAGATTGTCGCTGGCCAAAGAATAGTACAGTGCGACGACGTCGCATTGTGTCTAAAGGTAGGGTGCATTGATCCCAGATTTTCACAGGCCAGAGAGAAGTACAGTGCGACGACGTCGCACTGTGTCTAAAGGTAGGGTGCATCGATCCTAGATCATCACACTGTCCATCAAAGAAGGGTGCAAAAATCAAAGGGAAAAGGGAAAAAATAAAAAGTAAGAAGATTTTCCAGTGAATTTAAATAGTTAAAGAGTTCATCTGGATCTTCCAGTGACTCAGAATAAATAACCCAAGAAATCAAAGAAAGAAAGCAAGACAAACTAGGAAAACAAATTGTTCCCTAGTATGGTCGCCAATTTTTTTATCGGATTAATTGGTAAGTGCGGACACAAACAAATCTCCCTATATCCCACAGGAGCTATAACAAAACAAGATAGAATATAAAACTTCCGATAAGTTTTAATATCAAGCATACTAACTAACAAGGATAAATAACATACCTTTTAAATGTCATTTTCCCTTGCTAGCATCATCCTCACTCCATTCCAAGACTTATGGGATGTTGAACCTGTAAAAAGACACAATCCAACGAAGTGAAAGAAACAACGTATACTCAACAAAACCTATGTATGTGATTAAGGAGTCATACAATAAAAAAAGACCAATTTTATGGGAAATAAATATATCACTGTATTAAAGAATCTGGAAGAAATATACAACCATATGCCTTGATGTTGTCAGGTTCCTTCCAACAATTCTTTTCTTCCCACACACTTCTTCTCCACGAATTTTGAGATGGACAATATATCTTGACAAAGAAAAGCTTAAAGCCAACATACAAGCTCCAAAAACTCCAAGCTACAAAACTCAAGAACTTTCCAACCCCAAAAGCTAGCTTTTCGAATGAGAACTCCTCTCCTTTTATAAGCTGAAAAGGATACGATGAGGAGGTTAGGATGATCCCATGAGATCAGGGATGTGACTCAGATCCAAACCGATCGGAGGCCACCTCACCCTCGAAGCTTCTATTCTAGAACTTTTGAGAAATTCCTCTTTTTCCTTCGTACGAAAATCGTCACACCCTTAACACTGAGAAAACTGTGACGACGTCATAGGCCAATATGGTACAACCTATGAAGATCCTAGAACATCGCACCCTTAACACTAAGCAAGGTGAGACGATCCATTTTTATAAGGTTTTTGACAAAGGAAAAGTATAATTTCATCTTTCTGGGAAAAATTGTCTTCATTCTTCTTCATGGATTAAGGCCATTGCTCCTTTTAAAGACAAAGGATAGGTTTACATAATTAACGATCATAGGGGTGAAAAAAATAATGTGTAACACTCGGTCCAAATGGGGTTTGTCATGTGAGAAAAGGGGCCTAAGTCTATTAGCTTAGGAGTCTATCATAAGACCACAACCTAAAAGAAAAACATTTCGGGAGTTTTTTAAGCACCGAGAGATAGATGACTCAGAGCGTGTCACATGCCTGACCTTTAAATCAATGGTCATCAAATTTCCCTCATCAAAGTTCCGCTTGCGAACGAAATCTCGAGCACATCGATGGGAACACCTCCAATGAACAACCTAGATTTGATAAGCGCCATCAATCATGCCTTGAAAATATTAATGCTCAGGATGCCAACAAGGCATTGTTAGAGTCAATCAAAGAATGCCACATGGAAATGTGGAACCCATGAGATGCATAGGTAAATATATCAAAATTGGGTGACACATGTCCCGTTTCCCTATCACCTCAATGCCATCATGGACCAATGAAATTATGCCACGTGCCTAGGGTGATGTCAACATGACCTTGTCAATGCCTTAGATGATTGTGACTTTTGGTCGAGCATAGATCGATGACTCTCCTAGCATCGACGAAATATCGATGACAAAGATCAAGATGTAGATCGTCGTCGGAGAGATGCAAAGTGAAACTCCCAATGCAATTTTCCATAGTGTTGATGAGAATGTCATCGTCGAAAAAATGCAGAGGAGAGGACAACATGCCATGCCAACAGGGCCTTGTCAGAACCAATCCAGAGATGTCACGTGGACATGTGAAACCCACAAAAGTCGCTCCAAAGCATATAAAAAATGGGTGACACATGTCCTACTCCTCTGCCACATCAACACAAATGTGAACCAGTGAGAATGAACTACATTTGAAAGATGCAATCAACATGATGATATTTTCCTTAGCTAAGTTCTAGTTGTGATCGTGGCTAAATCAACGGCTCTTAGTTACTTCCCAAGTCTCGATGGACGGTCCAGATTAGTTGTACCAACCTTTTGAATTCCACTCATCGGAGTTCAGTTTAAAATCCATACCCCAAACACTCTAATAAGACACCCTCGATCAACGATATTGATCTGTGTCTGTGTGCCTCTAATCAATTGTCAAAATTGTATCTCTGATATTGAGTTTCCCATGCTTGGTGTAATGTCATCCTGCCAACAAAGCACTGTCAGAGCCAATCAGATATTTCCATGTGGACAGGTGGAACTCACCAAAATCACCCCAAAGAATATTAGATTTGGGTGACACATGCCTCACTCTCTTTCCCTGTCAACGTCCTTCTTGGTCAGTAGAAAAATGCCACATGTCCATGTTGGTGTCATCATGCTGATATTTTCCTTAGCCAATTTTGTTTTTACCACGATGAGATCAATGACCCACACTGATTCTTGGACCTCCTCCCCCACCCCCGATAAATACTTGGGCCAGTTCCATATTTTCCCCATTAATTTTTTCTTGAATTACCCATGACCTCCTTTAGAATTACATGAAATATTTTCCCCAATTTGATGAGGATAAAACCTGTTAAACTGAGGAGCATATGAGTGTTTTCCAAGACTTTACAGATGACTAGTTGTTGGTTGTGGAGCCTAATTACTTCATGATTTAGAGGTCATTGTTTTCAGTTGTGTTTATACCCCATGAATACTTTACACCCCATAAGAATGTACACTCCTCCACGAAGGGGGGGGGGTTGGGGGCGAAGCCCCCGAAGGAAAAATTTCCTTGTAAATGTATATTGTAATTTCATAATAAATTTGGACTGTTCATTATAAGGTCGCATATCTAATGGCATAAGTTATGTTAGGTTTTTTTTCCCTAGAAGACAACCCTCTTTTATGAGGGGAATGTATTGCGGCTATGTATCATTGCGAACATAATATTCTGAGTGAGGATACTATGAGAGAAAGAAGAGGAAGTTACAGTAGGTGTGTTGTAGGTTGTATCCCTTCATTTTTGGGATAATAATAAAAGAAGGACCTAGAAATTTCTTTGGTGGACATAGCCCACACTAGGTGAACCACGTATATCTGTGTCTCTATTGTATTGTGTATCTTTTGTGTTTTATTTCCTCATTTTTTCTATTTTATTGCTCCACGATCCTTTTTTTCTAACACCTGGTATTAGAGCGAAAGGTAACTCGTAGGAAAATAGGGTTCCTGGTTCGAGTGGGAGAAATGGCAGAAGATGTAAAGTTTAGGGTCGAGAAATTTAATGGCCAAAACTACCAGTTATGGAAGATGTATATGTAAGATTATTTATATTAGAAGGATCTATTCCTACCATTGGGTGGAATAACAATGAAGACGACGACCATGAAGGATGAAGAATGGGAGGTTCTTGATAGAAAGGCACTAAGAATGATATGGATGAGCCTGGCAGTGTTGATGGCTTTCAATATTTTGAAAGAAAAGAAAATGAAGGAGTTGATTAACACATTGACTAAACTATATGAAAAACACTTGGCGTCCAATAAGGTATTTCTAATGAAGAGATTATTTAATATGGAGATGTCAGAAGTTGGGTCTGTTGCATATCATTTAAATGAATTTAATATGGTTACTAATCAACTAAGTTTTGTAAAACTGGAATTTGATGATGAGGTCAGGGTTCTTCTAATCTGGTTCTCATTTCCAAAAATATGGAACGTCTTGGTCATGGTTGTAAGTAACTCTGTCTCTGGTTCAAACACTTTAAAATTTGATGATGTTGTTGGTGTTATCCTTAGTGAGGAAATGTGACATAAAAGAACAGGTGAGACATCAGGTAATGCGTTAAACATGGAGAGCACAGGAAGACAAAAGGATATAGTAAAGGGATCAGGGAACTGAGGGAATTCTAGGAAGGGCAGATCCAAATCCATATTTGGAAATATAGAGTATTGGAATTGTGGGAAGAAAGGACATCTAAATAAATATTGCAAAGATCCAACGAAACAAAGAGATGGACAGTAGGAGAAAAATCAGGAAGCAAATGTAACATGTGATGTGTTACAAGATGCTTTGATTCTTTCTATAGATAATATTTCTGAGTCTTGGGCAGTAGATTAAGGGGATTCATTTCATTCCACACCCCATAGGAAACATTTTCTATATTATGTTCAAGGTGATATTGGACAGATTCATTTGGGTGATGATGCACCATGAAAAAATGTTGGAATGGGAAAGCTAAAAATAAAGCAAAGGAATGGAAACCAATGGTTGTTGAAAGAGGTGAGACATGTTCCATATCTAAGGAAAAATATAATTTCAACAGGGTAGTTGGCAAGTGAAGGTTGTATATCCATATTTACAGATAAAGTGTGGAAGGTCACTAAAGGATCATTGGTGATAGAAAAAGGAGAGAAGGTAGGTACATTGTATTTATGTACTAGTAATATTGTCTCTTCTATATATTTAGCTTCTACGGGAGTGGATACAAAACTGTGGAATCATAGTCTTAGACACATGAGTGAGAAGGGGATGCATATACTTTACAAAAGAAATTTATTTCTAGATCTTAAACAAATTTATTTGGATTTATGTGAGCATTGTGTTTATGGAAAACATAAGAGAGTCATATTTTTCAGAATAGGAAAAGAAAAGAAGAGTGAAAGGTTAGAGATTGTGCATATAAATGTATGGGGACCATCTCAGGTATCATATCTTGGTGTCTCTCGTTATTATTTTACGTTTATTGATGATGCAACTAGAAAAACTTGGGTTTATTGCATTCAACAAAAATATGATGTTTTTGATACTTTTCAGAAATGGAAAGCTTTTGTTGACAATGAGATAGGAAAAAGTTGAATTGTCTCAGATCATACAATGGAGGTGAATATTGTAGCAAGGATTTTGATGATTACTGTTCATACCATGGGATTCATAGAGAGAATACAGTTCAATGAACACCACAAGAAAATGGTGTGTCAGAAGGGATGAACATGACAATCATGGAGCATGTAAGGAGTATGAGATTGCATGTTGGCTTTCCCTTACAGTTTTGGGTAGATGTTGTAGATATTGTTGTTTACTTAATAAACAAAGGACCTTCAAGATCTTTGGATGGTAAATTCCAGAGGAGGCATGGACAGGTAAAAAGGTAAACTATTCTCTTTTGAAGACTTTCGGTTGTGAATGATTTGTCCATATTGATAAAGAAAACAGAACAAACCTTGAGGCAAAATCCAAGAAGTGTACCTTTATTGGATATGGTGTTAATGATTTTGGTTATTTCTTATGGGATTATGAAAATAACAAAATCATTAGGAGAAGAGATGTCATATTCAATGCGAAGGTCATGTACAAAGATCAGTTGCAGGGAAAGAAACAGGAAAAATAAAAACTAGAATACATAGTGCTTGATGAGATCACTGAAAAATAAATTCCAAAGGAACCATAAAATCAAAATGTACAACAACAGGAATAGTAGGTACCTCAAACTCGTGCAAGTTTTGTTAGAATATATACCAGGTTAAATAGACCCCCTAAACGATACTCTCCTTCAATGTATTATTTATTGTTGACTGATTCTGGTGAACCAGAATGTTATGAAGAGGAAATGGATTCCCTAGTAAATAACCAGACTTGGCACTTGGTTCATTTTCCTGCAATAAAAAGAGAATTGCATAATAAATGTGTTTACAATTTGAAGGAAGAAGATGGAGGAAAAAAGCGGTACAAGGCTAGACTTGTTGTAAAGGGGTTTGCATAAAAGAAAGGTATAGATTTTGATGAAATTTTTTCTCCTGTTGTTAAAATGATTTCAATTAGGACTATTTTAAGTCTTGTGGAAGTAGAAGATTTTCATCTTGAATAGTTAGATGTAAAAGAATATTTTCTCCATGGGGATTTGGAGGAAGATATTTATTTGCAACAACCATAGGAGTATAAGGTCAAATGGAAGGAAAATTTTGTATGCAGGTTGAAGAAGAGATTGTATGGCCTAGAGCAAACTCCAAGGCAGTGGTATTTGAAGTTTGACAGGTTTATGACAGAACAAGGTTATAGTAGATGTCATTTTGATCATTGTGTTTATTTTAAAAGGATAGAAAATTGAAGCTATATTATCTTGTTATTGTATATAGATGGCATGCTTGTTGTAGGGTATAATATGCAATATATAAATGTGCTCAAGAAGAAATTATCTAATTCATTTGTGATGAAGGATTCGAGTGCTGCAAATAAAATCCTTGGTATGAGAATAACAAGAGACACAAAAAATCACAAATTGACATTGTCTCAGGGTGAGTACATAGAAAAAGTGTTGGAGAGGTTTAGAATGAAGAATGAAAAACCAGTTAGTACACCTTTGGCTAGCCATTTCAAATTAATAAGGAAATGTGTCCCGAGACACAGGAGGAGATAGAATACATGTCCAGGGTCCCTTATTCATCAACAATTGGTAGCTTGATGTATGCGATGGTTTGCACAAGACCAGATATTGCACATGCAGTGGGAGTTGTGATCAGGTATATGAAAAATCCAGGTAAAGAAAATTGGGAGGTAGTAAAGTGAATTCTCAGGTATTCAAGAGGTACTCCTACTCATGCATTATGTTTTGAAGGTTCAAACATTGTTCTACAGGGATATGCTGATTCAGATATGGCAGTTGATAAAGATAGCAGGAGGATGTTTTTACTGTAGGTGGAACAATAGTAAGTTGGATTTCGAAAATGCAAAAGGTTGTTGCACTTTCAACAACAAAAGCAGAGTATGTTACTGCTATAGAGGCTAGTAAAGAAATGATTTGGTTACAAAGGTTTATGTAGGATTTGGGAAAAAAGAAGGAGAATAGAAGGTTGTATTGTGACAGTGAGAGTTCCATTCATCTTGCAAAGAACTAAACCTTCCATTCGAAGACTAAGCATTAACAAATCAGGTACCATTTCATATGATCAGTCTTTGAAGATGGACATTTGAAGTTGGAAAATATACACACTAGCCAAAATCCCGCAGACATGTTAACTAAGAGAGTAACCAAGGAGAAATTGAGTTCCTTCTCAGTTTCAGTTGGTCTTCAAGAATGAAGGTGAGGATGAGAAATTTTCTAGGTCCAAGAAGGATCATAGTCTATCACATACAATAGCGGTGGAGTTGTTGAGATCAGTCTTGAAGTGGGAGATTATTGGTTGTGGAGCCTGATTATCTTCTTGATTCAGAGGTATTTGTTTTCATCCATGTTTATACCCCATGAAGAATTTACACCCTGGAAGAATGTACACTCATCCACGCAAGGGAGTGCAGGGGGGGTTACCCCCCTTGTGGGGTCTGGGGGAAAGTGGGCCCCCGAAAGAAAAATTGACTTGTAAATGTATATTGTAATTTCATAGTAAATTTGGACCGTTCATTAGAAGGTCGTAGATCTGACGATAGAAGTTATGTTAGGGATTTTTTACCTAGAAGGCATCCCTCTTTTATGAGGGAAATGTATTGCAGCTATGTATGATTGTGAATATTATATTCTGAGTGAGGATACTATGAGAGAAAGAAGAGGAAGTTATAGTGGATGTGTTGTAGGTTGTATCCCTTCATTTGTTGGATAATAATAAAGGAAGGACCTGGCAATTTCTCTAGTGGACGTATTCCACACTGGGTGAACCACGTATATTTGTGTCTCTATTATATTGTGTATCTTCTGTGTTTAATTTTCGCATTTGTTTTATTTTATTGTTCTGCGATCCTGTTTTTATAACACTAGTTTGTAGAGAAAGATGATGTTTTCATGAAGTTGTTTGTCCAAAATTTGGGGGGAGATGTTAGAAAATGGTTTAGAGAACTGCATGTTGCTTCAATTGATAGTTGGCCAGCTCTAGAATCCACCTTTATGAGACAATGGGATGAGAAAATGGATAGCTTGTACTATCTAAATTAATTTGGCACACTCAAGAAAAGAGCCAATGAAACTATTGATGATTTTAATAGGAGGTTTAATAAGATTTATAAAAATATCCCTGCAGATATAAAGCCATCACAACCAGCATCCAAAGTGACATACGCTAGGGAATTTTATGTTTCTTTTCCCATGACTTTGAGAGGAAGAAGATCCCCAAAATTGCTAATAATGCAAGAGGATGCAATAGACATCAAAGAGAATATGATTGCATCGGTTAAGATGAAGAAAAAAAAAGATTAGGAAGAAAAGAAAAAGGTCAGGGAAGACTGTGGTACTTCTGATCCAGGTAGAGAACCCCAAGAAGCAAATATAGATGAGATGTCAAGATTGATCAAGAATCTAACAAACAAAATGTCTAGGTTTGAGATAGAGAATAACTATACAAACATATCACCCCAAGAGAGAGGCATAAGGAATACTAACCCCAATCAGTTCAAAAGACCTCCTAATACACAACTCATGACAAGGGAGAGAATAAATGAAGAACAACCCATTCAACCTCCTATAAAAACCAACATTGATAACAACTTTATTGAATAAGTAGTGGATGAGGGATATGATGAATACATAGAATAAATCCACCTACTTCAAGATGAGAATGATGCCATACATCTAACACAAAATGATTATGAGGAATCTCTAAGTCGTAAGAAATTTATTCCTAGAAGTCAACACAACAAATGAGCTTTATCCTCAGTTTAGTATAGAATTTGTGTTGATGTGCTACATGATGAGATGCATAACAATTATGATCTCAGGCCTCGAAAGAAAACAATTGTTGTAGAAAATCAACCCTAGTCTAAGAAAGCTGGTCCAAAGATGTCCAAAGAAAAAACTAAAGAGGATATGGACACCCCTAAGGTAGATGAAGTTTTAGAACTTATAAAAAGGAGAAAATAAACTAAATAAATCGAGGAATTAGTTTCACCTTTCAATTTTGAACGTGAATTGTTTATGATTAGTATTCTTGTACCTTTGGTGGAGCTAGCTAAGAACCACTCATACCATAAAAATATTGATAAAATGATACAAGGGAAGGGCTAAAAAAATCTTGTGTATACTTTGAATGTACAAGATGAGTCCCCTACCATAGTTTTTGGTCCTCATATTGATGACAAAGAGGAATGTAACACCCCTTTCACTCAACTACCCCGGGTTACTATAAGACTACTTGGCAGATAACCCAGAAAAACTGTAGCGCACCTTGGCTACCGTGTAGGTGTTACTACGCGGAATAACACATTCTCATTCATAGTTAATCACGTGCATTTANNCAATGAAATACATTTAAGCTCAGAGTACTCATAAGAGACATTTTAACATAAATAATCCATGGCAAATACATTAATCCAAATGCACAGCAGAATGCATGATCATTTTAATACACAGAGATACAAAACATATTGATAAAATGTGATAAAACATAGTTAGATACTTATCTTGTAACAGTGGTGAAATCCACCAACCAAATGCAGGCCTTCCATGAACCTCCTAGCCTTAGACCACACTGCTCATCATCTCAACAGTGGGTCACCCCCGAGATGGGACTGAGCTCCACCCCAAGGCAAGGAATCCTAGGCTAGGATGAGGTTACAGGGAAAATAACACAGAAATATCTGGAAGGATTCTTCCCAAAGATGCCATCTTATGCCCACTACTACCAGACTCTCATTCCCCACATGTCTGTTCCTCCCGGGAGTATACACCTCCACACGCACAGTCCATTGGTGCTAACCTCCCTCTCGGGGCCTTGGCAATAGGCCATATCAGGAAGTCTCAGAGCCTGAAGCTGGTGTTGGGCACTCTCTGGAAGAAACCTCTTCCAACAACATCCACCTCCCTCACCTAGAGAGAGGTCACACACAGGCTCAATCACCACCTGCACTGGACAACAATTCACGCGCAATCCATCTCTGCATGACCACCACAGTCCACCGGGAATACAGACTCAGACCTGTCAGAACAAGCTCAACAATGGCAGCCAGGTCTCACGGTGTTCATTTTCGAAATTTCCTGAGAAGCAATTTCCACAGGGAATTACACAGACTCTCTCCACCCCGGCAGAATGACCATTTTCCCATCCTCCCTCCCAGGATAGACTCATGCTCTGGTGTCAGGAATGCGTGACAGACAATCCACGCAAGGGTCAACGCAGGTTCGGACGGTTCAGAGGATGTACGAGGGTTTTTCTATAAGAGTCAGACCCCTTCCCTTCTGGTCGTCCATGAGTCCCATGGAGGAGGAACCCCCAACACGGCTCATCTCGGCCTTTTATTGCATGGCCAGAGTTGACACTTGTCACCCATGCGACTGCATGCGTTCCGAAAACATGCATGCCTCCCACCATTTGGAAATCATATGTCCTTCCGAAAAGGACTTACGTTAAAACATATAATGCACTTCTCTTTTGGAATAATATTAAAATATTATTCCCAAGGCTTAAGCCCCCTAGGCTCAACACTTAGCCCCTTTTCCCACCTTCAGCCCCTAATTCCTTGCCCACTCTGTGGATGTTCAGTCCCCCTTCACTCATTCATCGTGGTCGGTCTACACATGGTGGTGTTTATATTTATTAATTGTTTTTCGTGATTACATATACAACAGCAGGCCCCTAGCCTTCAACACTTAGGCTCTCTGGCCTAACAGCACATAAGTCTCATGCTTATAAGAACTTGGCTCACCAGCCTATAAAACATAATTACAATTTCTTTCGAAACACGGTTTACAACGGGGCTCGGCCTTGGGGACACTACAATCCCCCTCCCCTTATTTTTGCAATGTCCTCAGTGCAGCTTACACTGCCTCTGCAAGTCTTTCAAAATTTTCAAAAAGATGCGGGTACTCTGCCCGCATAACTTCTTCATGCTCCCATGTCGCATCCTTAGGACCGTACCAGGTCCACTGGACCTTTACAATATCTATAGCTCGATTCTGGAGCTGTTTTCATTTCCTGTCCAATATGCGCACATGATGCACTTGCAGGACATCTTCTAGTTCCACCTAGATCATAGTCCAATTGATAACATGATTAGCATCAGGTACATATTTCTTAAGTAGTGAAACAAGAAATACATTATGTACAGTCATAGATGCAGGTAATGCAAGCATGTATGCATCTGGCCCAATCCTTTCCAGGATCTCAAATGGCCCACAAAATCTTGCTGGCAACTTGGCGCAACTTCCCAGCTTCAGGGAACTCCTGTTAGTTTTTACTTTCAGGAAAACATGGTCACCCACTTTGAATTCTCTACGGGTTCTATTACTATCAGCGTAACTTTTCTGCCTGTTCTAGGTAGCTTTCAGATTCTGTTTGATTTTTATCATTTGATCTTCCATTTCTTTGAGTAGTTCAGGTCCAACTACTACTCTGTCAACTGGATTATCCCAACTCACTAGGGTGTTGCACTTTCTTCCATAAAGCGCTTCGAATGGGCTCATCTTCAATGATGCATAATACCCATTATTGTGGGCGAATTCTACCAAATGAAGGTAGTCTTCCCACCTTGATGGTTTATCCATCACATACATTCTTAGCATGTCCTCTATTACTCTGTTTACTCTCTCTGTCTGTCCATCAGACTCGGGATGATATGCTGTACTAAAATTCAGATTCGTTCTGAATCCTTTGAACAGTCCTTTCTAGAAATTCGAAGTGAATTTTGGGTCTCTATCAGACACAATTGTCTTAGGAATTCCATGCAAGCGTGCAACTTCTTTTAGGAAAATATCAGCAACATCTGCTGCTCTGTGGGTGGTTTTCAGTGGAATAAAATGGGCAGCTTTAGTAAGCTTTTCCACCACCACCATGATTGAATCATGCTGCTTTCTTGTTCTGGGCAATCCTGTGATAAAATCCATTGTTACCACGTCCCATTTCCATTCAGGAATAGGTAAAGGCTGCAGCAACCCTGCTGGGTGCCTATGCTCAGCCTTAACCTTTTGGCACTCCATGCATCTTGCGATGTATTCAGTGATTTATTTCTTCAGTCTCGGCCAAAAAAAATGGCTTTTGACTGCTGCCATAGTCTTCTGATATCCAGGATGTCCAGCATAAGCCACGTTATTCATCTCCTTTAGAATTTTCATCTTCAATTCTCAGACATTGGGTACATACACTCTGTTTTTATATAGAAGTAAACCATTAGTTCCCAAGGTGTAACTATCCTTGGTCTGTGGTCTCTCACGTTGTTGTAGCTTTGCTACAAGATTTTTGTACTGTAAATCAGCATTTGCAGCTTCCAAAATTTTGTCTTTCATCCCAGTCTGGTACATGCTAATGGCTGTAGCATTTAATTCGTGCACTTTTCTGCTAAGTGCATCGGCCACCTTATTTTCTTTCCCTTTGATATGCTTGATATCAAAGTCATATTCGCACAGAAACTCCAGCCATCTGATTTTCCTGGCGTTTAAGGTCGGCTGATCAAATAAATACTTCAGACCATTATGGTCTGTTCTCAACTCAAATCTCTTGCCCATGAGGTAATGTCTCCATTTCCTCAAGGCGTGGACGATTGCTGCCAGCTCTAAATCGTGAGTGGCATAA
>ML779290.1:549585-603321 GCA_009831015.1 Picea engelmannii
AAGGTAGGCTTTTCTCTTTGTTGTTCGTATAAGCATTTCACCCTTCTTATTGTTTCTTCCATAGTCTTAGGATCATCATATTGAATCTTGTCACCAATGGAAGGTGGCAGTCCACTCAAATACCTCTGAATCTTGACAGCCTCGTCTTTGATGAATGGAACATACTTCAGTAGTTCCAGCAAACTTCGTTCATACTCATCAATGGTCATACTGCCCAACTTGAGTTCGAAGAACTCGTTCATCTTTCTGTCATAGTATCTTTTAGTCAGGTATTTCTTCTTGAAATACATCTTAAATTCCTTCCAAGTGACCTCTTTCTCTCTGATGTGCTGCACCTGCACAAACTGATCCCACCACATGGATGCTTTTCCTTTCAGTTGGTACATTGCAATTCTTCCTTCTACATGGGCGGAATAATTATGCAATTGGAAGTATTTCTTCATGCCAAGAAACCATGTCTCGGCATCTGCCTCCTTTTTATGTTCTCCATCGAATGTTGGAGGCTTAATCTTGTTCATCTCTCCTTTCAATTCCTCCTTTCCATATTTTCGATGTTTTTTGGTAGGGGATGGGCTTGAACTACTATGTGTCTTCCTGTCAGAATATCCTTGGGAGCAAATAAGATGTCAGCTATCACTCCTCGACCTACTTCTTCTCCCATGGGTTCTGCGACTCTTCGTCGTACTTGAGTCTCTTCTTTTCTCGAGTTTCTTCTCTATTCTTTCCAGCCTCCTCAAAAATTTTAAGTTTAATGCACCCTGTCGATCCTTGACTTTCATGAGCTTTCGGCTATCATCTCGGCGAGCCTTGGCCTCTCTTTGCAATCCTTCAAGGATTTTCATTATGTGTTCTTCCTTATCCTTCTCTTTTCTATTCCCAATGGAGTTCGATCCTTCAACTCCCAGGTTAACATCCTTTCCTTCATGTTCGTCTTCTATTTCAGGGGTAATATGCACCTTTCCCCATTCCATACTCGACGCTGGTTAACTAGAGTACTGACCTTCGTTGAACTCTGCACACACACTGTGCAATTAAATTCAAAGTTTGTCAGACCATCAAAACTTCACGAACAATATTCAACATTTATAACTAATACCAACAAGAACAAAATAAATTTCTATTCCAAATGAGTTTTCTGAGCTTCTCGTTCGGCTCTGCAATTTTTTTGTTTCTGGAGCTTTCATTTTCGACACTTCGGGATTTCGGAACTTCATTTTTTTTTTGTTTTTTTTTTGTACCTCAGGACTTCGGGTTTAGAGGTTTCGGAGTCTCGGTACCAGAGAAATCCCGTTTAACTCTCCAGGCTAGACTCGTGGTTCACACGACCTCCCCTTATATGACCACAGTCATACCTCCTATCGAAGTTTCGGACTTCCCAATGTCCAAATGCACATCTCCTCAGGATTCGCGATTCTCCGAATCCCGACGCGTCCTTCACACGTTAGCCCTCCTAGCTTAGCTCCTGGTCCATGTGACCTCTACCCCGTGACCGTAGTCAAACCTCTCGTTGGGGTTTCGGGGTTTGGAGTTCCACAATGCATGGACTTCTTGTCCTTACGATTCCCGATTCTCCGAATCCCGACTGGCTGACAGCTGGCCCCCACACAACGGAGCTTTCCTCCTTCTCTAATCTGCTGACAATTGGCTCCCACTTATCGGTGTTTCACGGTTCGCGATTCCAAAATACAAAAACACTTTGTCACCAGGATCCCTAATATCCCGATGATCCAAACACCGATCGACAAGTTCCTGTCGGTCCTTTCCCGATGGCGTCGATTGCTGCCACGCGTCCTCCTCAAGATGGATGGTTCTGATCATTCTCGGGACTTTTACCATGAAAATTCCCGACCTCCTTCGTGACTCTCGATATCGCGATTCTCGATTTCCTGAAATGGAGAATCTCATGACACGTGTCCTCCATCTTTCGAACGGTCTAGATCTATTTCGGAGCTTTCGCCCGTAGCCTCTGAGGTTTAACCTTCGGACATCTCCCGATAGATACTACGACTGACAGGTTTTATGACCGAGATCTGACGGTTCAAACGGTTCCTAACCAATTCAGAATTTCGCATATCATGATTTTCCCACATTCCTATGTATTTCAAAAAGGAATTTTAATTCCTACGCACATTTTTCTAGATCCGATGGCCACGAGGCCTCACCTTCCCTCTCGAATAGATCCTAAGGTTCTAACACCATTGGTGTAGAGACCTTTCTCCCTATGGCCATAGACCACACTAGTTGTGGTTTCAATTGCCGCTATACTTCCTGAGCTCGTAAGCATGGTCAAGAAACTACTTGACATTTTGGAGCAAACCAGGGTACGAAATTGGTTCTCCAAACCCAATTTTCCCTTCGCATTCTCAGTCCAAAGACCGCTCCACTAACCCATCTAGGCTCAGTGTCAAAACCTTCGCTCTGATACCAATTTGTAACACCCCTTTCCCTCAACTACCCCGGGTTACTATAAGACTACTTGGCAAATAACCCAGAAAAACTGTAGCGCACCTTGGCTACCATGTAGGTGTTACTACGTGGAATAACACATTCTCATTCATAGTTAATCACGTGCATTTACGCAATGAAATACATTTAAGCTAAGAGTACTCATAAGAGACATTTTAACATAAATAATCCATGGCAAATACATTAATCCAAATGCACAGTAGAATGCATGATCATTTTAATACACAGAGATACAAAACATATTGATAAAATGTGATAAAACATAGTTAGATACTTATCTTGTAACAGTGGTGAAATCCACCAACCAAGTGCATGCCTTCCACGAACCTCCCAGCCTTAGACCACACTACTCATCATCTCAACAGTGGGTCACCCCCGAGCTGGGACTGAGCTCCACCCCAAGGCAAGGAATCCTAGGCTAGGCTGAGGTTACAGGGAAAATAGCACAGAAATATCTGGAAGGATTCGTCCCAAAGATGCCATCTTACGCCCACTACTACTAGACTCTCATTCCCCACATGCCTGCTCCACCTGGGAGTATACACCTTCACACGAACAGTCTATCAATGCTAACCTCCCTCTCTGGGCCTCGAAAATAGGCCGGATCATGAAGTCTTAGAGCCTGAAGCTGGTGCTGGGCACTCTCTGGAAGAAACCTCTTCCAACAACATCCACCTCCCTCACCTAGAGAGAGGTCACACACAGGCTCAATCACCACCTGCACTGGACAACAATTCACGCGCAATCCATCTCTGCATGACCACCACAGTCCACTAGGAATACAGACTCAGACCTCTCAGAACAAGCTCAGCAATGGCTGCCAGGTCTCACGATGTTCATTTTCGGAATTTCCTGAGAAGCAATTTCCGCAGGGAATTACACAGACTCTCTCCACCCCAGTAGAATGGTCGTTTTCCCATCCACCCTGCCCAAGATAGACTCATGCTCTGGTGTCGGGAATGCGTGACAGACAATCCACGCAAGGGTCAATGCAGGTTCGGACGGTTCAGAGGATGTACGAGGGTTTTTCTGCAAGAGTCAGACCCCTTCCCTTCTGGCAGTCCATGAGTCCCATGGAAGAGGAACCCCCAACATGGCTCATCTCGGCCTTTTATTGCATGGCCAGAGTTGACACTTGTCACCCATGCGACTGCATGCGTTCCTGCAACATGCGTGCCTCCCACCATTTGGAAATCACATGTCCTTCCAAAAAGGACTTAGGTTAAAACATATAATGCACTTCTCTTTTGGAATAATATTAAAATATTATTCCCAAGGCTTAAGCCCCCTAGGCTCAACACTTAGCCCCTTTTCCCACCTTCAGCCCCTAATTCCTTGCCCACTCTGTGGATGTTCAGTCCCCCTTCACTCATTCATCGTGGTCGGTCTGCACATGACGATGTTTATATTTATTAATTGTTTTGCATGATTACATATACAACAGTAGGCTCCTGGCCTTCGACACATAGGCTCTCTGGCCTAACAGCACATAAGTCTCCCGCTTATAAGAACTTGGCTCACCAGCCTATAAAACATAATTACAATTTCTTTCAAAACACGGTTTACAACGGGGCTCGGCCTTGGGGACACTACAAGGAATCTGTGGTACCCTTATATGTGGTCACCTTGAAAATTCATGATAATATGTTGCAAAATTGTATGCTCTATCCGGGAGCATCACACAATCTGATTCCCAAAGTAGTCATGGAAAATTTGGGGTTAGAAATAACTAGACCCTATCATGACCTTTATTCATTTGATGTCGGGAAACTGAAGTGTTATGGATTAATTAAAGACATGGTTTCCACCTTGGGCCAATTGCTTGTTAAGAGAATTACAATGGACGTGGTGTTGGTTGATGTACCATCAAATTATGGCATGTTGTTTTCCAGAACATAGGCAGGAAAATTGGGAGGCACTATGCAGATGGATATGACTTATGATACTGTACCAGGTTTTGGATGAGATATCATAAGGTTGTGCTGAGAGATTTTTTTTTCTTATTTGGTCATTGATCAGAACAACCTTATGATCATCCCATATATGTTATTGATGAATACGTGGGTTGTTGTATCCTATCTATAAATTAATAGTACAATGAAACCCCACTGCTCACAGATTATCTTGTAAGCCATGTGAAAGAAGTGGATGGTATGTGGAAATTGTATTTTGATGGTGCATGCTCAAAAGAAGGAGTTGGGGCTGGTGTAGTACTCATCTCCCCCACCAAAAAATAAATTCATTTGTCCTAAAAACTTGAGTTCAAGGCCACAAATAACATGGTTGAATACAAAGCCTTGATCTTAGGCCTGGAAGAAGCAAGAAATATGCAAATTAATGAGCTGGTAGTATTTGGAGATTCACAACTAGTTGTGCAGCAAGTAAAAGGTTCTTATAAAATAAGGAATCCAAGAATGAGGGCATACAAAAATTAGGTACGGGATCCGATTGATAATTTTTATCTAGATTTCAAAATTTCTACTATTTTGAGAGAGTTTAATCAGTCATATAATTCCTTAGCAGTAGTTGCCAATATCTTTAAAGTACCATACACCCCTCAAATTAAATATGAGATCAAGATGAGGTACATACCTTCCATTCCTGATAATATCAAATAATGGCAAGTCTTTGAATATGATCAACAGATCAAAAATTTCATGGAAGTGATAGATGAATTTGCAAACACTCATTTTGATTCAAATGATGAAGAAGAAACTAAGAAACAAATTGGGAAGGAAGCTAAAGACATCCCTAAATTTAGCAATTAAATGGTTGAGCATAAAGTTTATAGCTTAAGAATAACTTCATTCCCAAAGGACTGGTTCCTTTAAAACAATTGTTTGATATAAATGATGTACCTTTCAAACTAATTGTCCTCCCCAAATATGATAGCATCGAGGAACAAAATATTGGGACTAAAAAAAATCCTAAATATATTAAGTTGTCCAAAAATATTCTTGTTGATCATAGGACAAATTATTTGCAACTATTCACAGAGTACATGGATTTCTTTGCATGGATATACGAGGACCTTAAAACTTATGATACCAATATCATACAACATCGAATACCCCTCAAACCTGTCACTAATACTTTTAGGTAGAAGCTCAAGCATGTTAATCATGTTATTTTTCATACCATTGAGAAAGAGTTGAGGAAACTATTAGATGCCAAGATTATTATTCCCTTAAGGTACTCTAAATGGGTAGCTAATTTAGTTCAAGTGAGAAATAAGAGTGGGGAAATAAGGCTATGTGTTGACTTCAAAAAATTTAATAAATTCTCATTACAATATAACTATCCCCTTCCCAAGATGGATCATATACTGCAGAAAGTGGTGGGGGGAAATAGGATATCTATGATGGATGGTTTTTCAAGATACAAGCAAGTTTCCATGCACCTAGATGACAGAGAGAAGACGAATTTCATAACACCACGTGGGACTTTCATGTATGACAAAATGCCTTTTGGTATAATAAATGCATGAGAACATTTTCAGAGAACTATGGAAATTTCTTTTTTGGCTGAGAGAGACAAGTTCATTTTCATATACCTTGATGACATGATTATTTTTCTGCAAGAAAGTTGAAGATCACATCAAGCATTTAACGAAAAATTTTGTGAAGTGTAGGAATTTTGGGCTATCCTTGAACCCCAAAAAGTCATACTTTGCTATGGAAGAAAGAAATATTCCTAGCCACATAGTATCCAAAGAAGGGGTGAATGTAGATCTAAAAGGTTGGAAGAAATCAAACAAATTGCTAAGGCTAGGAATAAGAAAGAGGTACAATATTTCCTAGGTAAAATAGGATTTCTGAGAAGGCTTTTCCCCAATTTCGCTGAAATGGTGAACCATATTACAAACATGTTGAAAACGGACCATGAATTCAAGTGGATGGTTGAAGCTAATGCATCCTTTTAGCAGATCAAGATGTTCTTGGGAGAAGCTCCAGTTCTTATCATTGCAAATTATGATAAATAGTTTCTCATTTTTTCTTTCGCATCGGTTCATACTATAGTTGTTTTGTTGTTGCAGAAGAATGAGGAAAGTCAAGAGAAACCCATAGCATTTTTCAGCAAGGCCCTAAGAGATGTTTAAATGAAGTATAGCAACATGGAAAAAAATGCCTTTCCATTAGTTAAAGAATTAAAGGCTTTCAGATATTATATTCTACACTATAAGATGTTGGCTTTTGTACCTACCAACAATATAAAGGGCATTATCACACAACTTGATAGTGAGGGAAAAAGAGGTAAATGGATTGCTAAGATTTAGGAGTATGACATGGATATCAAGCCCACAAAACTAGTAAAAGGACAAGGACTATCCAAACGGTTGGTCGAATCTAACTACAGATTTTTGGACTTGAATGCATTGTCAACAGACCTTGTAGCAATGGAGTTTGAAGAGGATGAAACAAAATAACCATCCTTAGAGGTAAGTTCCAAATTTTCTTAGTCTAATTGATATAAAGATATCATCTCTTACTTGCAAAATTTTAGTTTCTCATCAACATGGGATAAAACTAGGGCTAGCTCTATTAAGCTTAAGGATGTAAAGTATTGTATTTTGTGGGGAAATATGTTTTGGAAAGACCCGAGGGGAATCCTACTAAATTGCCTCACTGAGGAAGACATTGAGGGCATAACCATTGAGTTTCATAAGGGTGTGTGTGGGGGTCACCATGCTTGGAGAGCCAATGCATACAATATCCTTAGAGATGGGTATTACTGGCCATATTTGATTTTTTAATGTAAATTGTCTGGTTCAAGCATGTATAGAATGTCAAATGTTTGGAGGAAATTAGAAGTTGCTCCCTCTCCCACTAATACCAATCAAATTCGAGACACTTTTTCAACAGTGGGGATTAGATTTCATTGATGAGATTAACCCAAATTCAATTGGACAACACAAATGGATTTTGAAAACCACATATTATTTCACAAAATGGGTAGAGGCCATACCCATGACAACCAAGGATACAATCATCATAAAATTCATAGAGGAAAATATCTTTGCCAAATATAGGTGCCCAAGAAATATCATTGTTGATAATTCACAGGCCTTCATATCTACCAAATTGGTTAAGTTTTGTAAGGACTACAACATAGATTTGGGACCCTCTATTGATTACTATCCACAAGGAAATGGTTTGGATGAATCCTCCAATAATAACCTTATCAAAATTATCAAGAAAATATTATCTCAAAATAACAAGGCATGGGATTCCCACTTGAAATATGATGTTTGGACAAATAGAGTTAGCATCAAGAGGGCCATTAGAGCTTCCCCTTTTCAATTGGTATATGGGTTGGATGCCATTTTCCCCATTCAACTCAGCCTCCCCATGATGAAATTACTGCAAAATGAGTAGGAAGAATCAAATGGCATGCAAAGAAGAATTAATATGCTAATTGAAGTTCAACAAGTAAGAGGGCAAGTTCATATAAATTTTCAAGCTCATCAAGCAAGAATTAAATAAATATTTGATAAAAGGACCAAAGAAATAAATTTAATGGTAAGGGATTTGGTTCTGGAATGGGATGCTCAAAGGGAAGATAAAGGGAAACATGGAAAGTTTGAGAATCTTTGTCTTGGACCCTTCCAAGTGGTTGCAATCCAAGATAACAAAACTTATGATTTATCTCAGCTGGATGGAGAATTGTTTGGGGCTCTTGTACATGGGATATTTCTCAAACACTTCTTGCAATACTAATCACTGCAATATTTTCTTACCTTGTACATAAATAATTCATTTTTCATTTATGTTCATGATTTTTTAATTTTCCTTCATTCACCATTCATTACTTAAGCAAGTAGGTAGGTTTCTAACAACTTAAGTTGTTGAGCATTTTTGTGTCACATATCAGACCAATTTTCAGGTCTCAAGGAGATGTATCTTTCTGAGTAGACTCCACAAACCAACAAAAGAAGCCACTTAGTCTATATTTATCAGCATACCGCAAGGGTATGATATCCATGTTGGAGACAAATGTTATTATTGTATTTTTTCTTGCAAATAAATGAATAATGACTGGAGTTATAAGTCCAATATTAGACGAGTTAGAAGTAGAAAGTCAAGATTTATGAGCCTCTGTGTAGTTAATAGTCAAATTTTCCTAAGGAATAATGGAGAAACAATAAGAGAAATCCATTACCTTGTGTGCATAAAGAATAAATTAAATACTAGGGTGCTTATCGAAGTCTAAAAGGGGCTTATCACGGTCCAAAAGACGCTTGTCGTGTGTGAAAAGGGGTTTTTCGTAGTTCAAAAGGGACTTGTATCGGTCCAAAAGGGGCTTGCTAGGTGATAAAAGGGGCCTAAGTCTATTATATCAGGATTCTATCATAATATTGTGGCCTAAAAGAACAACATTTTGGGATTTTTTTGGGCCCCAAGAGATCGACGACTAAGATCATGTCACGCACCCAACCTTTAAATCAATGGTCATTGGAGTAACCTCGTCGGATTTCCCCTTGTGACCTAACTCTCAAGTGAACTAATAAGCACACCTTTGACGAATGACCCAGATTTGATAAGCGTCAGCATTCACTCCCCCGAGAAGATCAATGGTCCAGATATGCTCTCAAGTATTAAAGCCTTCTGAATAAGGGTCATTTTAGCACACCAACGAGGCACTGTTAGAGATAATCATATAATTCCAAGTGGACATGTGGAACCCACCATATGCACGGGTAAATATATCAAAACTAGGTAACACATGTCTCATTTCACTACCATCTCAGTGCCATTGTGGACCAATAAAAATATGCCACATGCCGAGGGTGATGTCAGCATGACCTTATCAATTCCTTAGTCAATTGTGGATTTTGGTCGAGCATAGATTGATGACTCTCCTAGAGTCGACGAAATATCAATGGTGGAGATAAAAATGTAGATCTTCATCCAGGAGATGCAAAGTGAAACCCTCGACGCAAGTTTCCACAGAGCACACGACGACGACATCATTGTTTAAATTCAAAGGAGATGACAACACGACATGCCAATGAGGCCCTGTCAAAACGAATTCAGAGCTGCCATGTGGACATGAAAACCCCACCAAAGTCACCCCAAAGAATATAAAAAATGGGTGACATGTGTCCCGTCCCTCTACCATGTTAGCACTAGCACTGACCAATGAAAATGTGCCATGTGTCAAATATGAGATCAACATGATGATATTTTCCTTAGCCAAATTATGTTTTTGACCGCGGCTAAATCAATGACTCTTAGTTACTTCCTAAGTCCCAATGAATGGTCCAGATCTATTGTACCGACCTTTCGGAGTCTGCTCGTCATAGTATAGTTTCAAATCCATACCTTGACCACTCCGATAAGACACCCTTGATCAATGATCCATATATGTGTTAGTGCACCTATGATCAATGGTCCGGATATGATATCTGATTTTGAGTTTGTCCCACTAGGTGTCATGTCAGTCGACCAACAAAACACTATCATATCCAATCATCTATTACCATATGGACAAGTGGAACTCACCAAAAGTGCCCCGAAGCATATCAGATCTAGGTGACACATGTCTCACTCTCTTGCCATGTGAGTGTCCTTGTTGGTTGGTAGAGAGTTACCACATGTCCATGATGGCATCAACATGATGATATTTTCCTTAGCCGATTTTTTCTTTTTGACCATGATGAGATCAATGTCCCATAATGATTCTTGGACGTCCAATGGACAATCTAGATTTGTCATGCCAAATCCCTTCAAAGTCCCATTTGAAGCCACGCCTTGATCACTCCGATGGAGTATGTCTGACCAAAGCCCAGATTCAAGAAAGCGCCCCCAACCCCCCCTCCAATTGATAGTCCATATTTGATCTCTAATCACAAGTGTTTATGGTCAGGTGTCACGGCATCCTACCAGTAGAGCACTGTCAGGGTTAACAAGGGGTTGCCACATGGAAATAAAAAATTCACCAAAGATATATGGAAGAGAATTAAATCTGGGTGACGTGTCATATCCCTCTGCCACATCAGCATCCATGGGAACAAATGAAAATATGCCACGTGTCTGCGGGACCTAGTTGACAACAGTGATGGAATCATCAATACATAAGCGACTCTAGGCTTGGTCGAGGAAAATCAACGAATCACGTTTTATCTTAATCACAGATTAACAATCCATATATTCTTTCAGACCTCCCTATGCATCTCTCGATCGACGGTCGAGATGTAATTTCTAATTTCCCTCATCAGAGACTTGTTCGAATCCCAAAACCTAATCACTTCAACTGGTGCAACTCTAATTAAGGGTCCAGATGTGATCGAGTACATCCAATGACTACTGATTTTTATGCCTTTGTAGGCCTTTATTACTCTGATGGGATACCTGCGATTGGAGAATAAGATTTCTCTCTAAGTTTTTATCCGATGGTGGAAGAGTCGTACAATCTCTGTAGTGTATTTTCAAGTTTTGATCCGATGAAAACCCGCTCAAGAATCAAGAAGCTAGAAAACAATTTCAAGAAATGAGAAGTAGTTTCAACAATCGGTTTTAGGGCATGATCAATAAGGATAAAAATAAAAGAAGGTGCCCATTATCAAGGTTGACACTTTGGAGAATTGAATAACTTCTTACAACCAAAGTGGTTTGACCAGATACTTTGAGCATAGTTAGTTGATAAATGCAGCAAGAAACAAAGATTCATCCCCTGAATTTAAGTTTCAATTTGTAATTCCTTCCTTACAATATTTGTGTTTTTGTAAAGCATGTCCTTCCACTCTTAATTTTCTTGTATAATATCTAATATACAAAATCTCAAGAACCAACCCATTCACCATGTTCAATGTTACCATATGATGTCTGGTAATGACACATAATTGTTTTCCTCTGGCCATATGACCAGTTCTTGTCATTTTCTTTGTGATATTAAATGATATGCAGAGGGTACCTCCATGTGTTTGAATGTGTGAAGATGTTAACTATTTGAAGCAAGTTTTTATTGATATGTATGCATCTGTTAGATATGTTGAATTCTTGATTTCTTAGCACATTGTTCTTTTCCCTAGGCTACATGATTCATTCTTAGCATTGCCCTATATGTTTATTTATTTTTTCCTCTGATCCACCATTTCATCCTCCTTTCAAGGTTGATTTTTTGAAATGCTTGTGGACAAATACCTATGATAGTTGAGAGCATTTTTCAGATGAACTGAGAACGTTTTGAGGTCCTATAATTTCGAAAGAAAGAGGGAGAGAGAGGGAAAATATTATGTTTTCTCTAATATTAGCGCCCACCCCCACACTCATATATATGAGGGTGGGGGTGGAGGTGGAGGATAATATTAGAGAAAACATATATTATGTTTTCTCTAATATTACCCCCCACCATTATGTTTTCTCTAATATTACCCCCCAACCCCGCCCTCATATATGGGGGTGGCGGTAATATTAGAGAAAACATAATATGACCCCCCTATGTTTTCTCTAATACTACCCCCCACCCCCACCCTCACCCTCATATATATGAGGGTGGGGGTGGGGGTGGGGGTGGGGGGTAGTATTAGAGAAAACATTATATTCTCTCTCTCTCTCTCTCTCTCTCTCTCTCTCTCTCTCTCTATTTTGAAATATATATGAGGGTGGGGTGGGGAGTAATATTATAGAAAACATATACCCCCCACCTCCACCCTCATATATATGAGGGTGAGAGTGGGTTGTATTATTAGAGAAAACATAATAGGTCCTATAATTTCAAAATGAGGAGAGAGAGAGAGAGAGGGAACAACTTCCCAAATAGTGCACAATTATTTTACTGCAAATCTGACTTTAAGATTCATCCTGAGTCTTGGCCTCTAGGGTGCCTCGGCATCGTTCCAACAATATCCTAAAATATCTCGAGGGTGGGGGTGGGTGGTAATCTTATAGAAAACATAATAGGTCCTATAATTTCAAAAGAAAAAGAGAGAGACAAACTTCCCAAATAATGCATAATTATTTTACTACAAATCTGACTTTAAGATTCATCCTGAGTCTTGACCCCTGGGATGCCTCGACATCATTCCAACAACATCTTAGAACATCTCGAGGGATAACAATGTGTTTCATTTTTATCTTGGTCGCAAAGAAAGATGTATTATTTTTTTATAATTCCATTATTAAAATTAAAGAAATATATAACTTTTATTCTTAACTTTACATTAAGGTAAATATTTTAAATTTTTTATTTACAATAAAATGTTTTTAAAATATTATTTTTTCATTTTACATTAAGTATAACAAAATTACACATCTCTCATATTAAATTATAGAAAGGATCTTGCAATTCATAAACATTTATGTTATTGCAATGGGACAGAAATGATATTAATTTCAAGCCATCCATTTCAAGTGATAAGATAGAAAGGACCTTACAACTCATAAACATTTATGTTATTGCATTGAGACAGAAGTTATATTGATGTCAATCCACCCATTTAAAGTGATAAGATAGAAAGGACCTTGCAACTCATAAACTATGTTATTGCATTGAGACATAAGTGATATTGATGTCAATCCACCCATTTCAAGTGATAAGATAGAAAGGACCTTGCAACTCATAAACATTTATGTTATTGCACTGAGATATAAGTGATATTGATGTCAGCAAACCCATTTCAAGTGATAAAAGGTGTTATTTAATATGATACTAAACTACCATATATTTATTTTACTTTGGTATTTATTTTACTTTGGATCTTTTAAGTAAAAAAAAAATCGTCTTTCTTTCTTAGTGTTATATAAATTCAAATTTAAGATAAATATTTTAGTATTAAATAAAATTAATTACTTGTTCAAACATAAAACAAATAAATACATGGACAAATTAAAATACATTTCAGGAGGTTCCGGCCCACTTTATTACCCAAGAGTATAAAGCACATTACACATTTATCTGTTGGCAGGTCATATCTTTAAGCACAAGGGTCCAGCCAAACAATTGGTCAGTGAAAAATGGTTTGAGTCACAATATGCTGATCCTTTAATACCCTGAGCAGTAAGGACCTTAGAAACTCCTGATAAGTCAAGTAAGACCTACCACTTAACGTAGTGAAAGAAGTAAGTAGCCTTTCATTTGTCCTTTATGACGTGAGCGAAGTAAAAATATTACGTATATATATAAGACCGCAAGCACAAGTCCCCGTCCGTTCACCTTTTCGGTTGACGGAGACGAACACATGAACGTCCTTTTGGCATCTGTTACTTCAACATAGTTTTATGTTGAATAATAAAAATCCAAATTTAAAATGAATCTATGTTAATATTAAATAAAATTAACCACTTATTCAAACACAAAAATAAATATATAATACAAACAAATTAACCTACAATTTTTTTTTGTTGAATAACAAAAATGAAGTAATAACTTTTTAACCTTATCCCTATGATTTTTAACCACACTCTCTCTTGGATAGAGGTAAAGTGCACTAACTACATTGTAATGAGTGAAAGGGGTTAACCTAATAAGAAAATTTATAAATATAGGGATAAGTTCATTGCCACAATGACATATAGTGTTCAATGAGTATCTTGGATAATGACTTTTGAATCACCATATATTTGTGATGTGGCATAGGTTGGCTTGAATTTTTTAAGGTATATCTTCTTTTTCAATTTTTTGCACTTTTAAAAAAGGTTTTTACTTTGAAGAGTTTGATCTCTTTATGCACTTCATAGATCTAGGGTTAATATGGTTGTTAGCACACTACTTTTTCCATCTTGCAACTCTTAGCACTTTTTATCAAATACATCCCAAATCACTTCAATCATAACTTATGACCTTAAAGCAAAGAAGAAATGGCCAATTTTACAAGAAAGGTCAAATTCAATTATTTGTTTAACAATAATAGGATTGAGTACTTATCTCTTTATCATGTGTGCAAATGCATTCTTAAACCTTTGAAAAACATGTGGTCCCTATTCAAGTGTGAATTTCTCAAATTTTCCGACTCATTCATGACATGGTTAATTCATGATGGATTTTGGTCAAATGGTTCCTATTCTAATGCAGTTAATGTTTTTTTTCTTCATATGAGATATGATCGATATATTATTACAATGATGAGTGTTCCATATACAGGGAACATATGGTGACCATCCATGAAAGGATTTTCCCCTTGGATAATCAATAACTATTTATTATTATCATTTACTTATTATATATAGTATTTAATAATCAATAATTATATTATTATTTATTAATCTAAGAGAATGTCTTCTTGATGTGTTCCAAACATCAACACTCCCTCTCAACGAGGGAGACATTCTACATCATGCCAAGATTGTCTCTGAAGTATACAAACTTTACCCTAGACTCATGACACTTGTCTGTTAGACTTGGGATACGTCTCTCTCCCACCTGAACCGAGGAAAAAATCCTTTTGAAGATCTCCCTCTGAGCCAATTGACTCTCTCTGAGATCAAGTTCACTCTGGGTCTGCATGTAATAGAATATAGAATCTTGAGTCTTTATCATTCCTTGTCAAATCACCATAACTAGGAAAAATACCACACCAAGATCTTTCACCACGGGTACACACCTGTGAGTGAATACCAACATGATGCTAACTGACACATGGAAAGCACTTCAAGCACCTCGATTTGACACTATTCCTTGTCATGATCAATGATGCAGGAGCATCTCTCCATGCCAGCCAGCCAACCACGTCTCAACGCGTGCATTCAAATGTTGAAAGGGAGGTGCAGCCTCATTTAAAATCTGAATTGAATGTAATTAAATGCTTAGGCTAGTGAGCCATGGAAGCCATGCCTTTGTGTAGGCTATAGATAAGATCAGCTTTAATACTAGGTCGGCTGAGATCTAGATCCAGATGTTGGACTAGACAACCATTTATTGTAATTGAATAGAGTAGGTAGACCTGGAAGGAAGTGCTCGATGAGCCCCTCAGGTAAAAGAGATTTTGAGATCTCATTTGAGTAGTTAGATGAGAGTTGTAGTGGTTGTAAGAGTAGAGCCAGAGAGAGCTCGAGAACACCTTGTACAAACAGGAATTTGCCATTTTAATATAATCAGAAGTAGTTTTTCCTGCATGAGTTCTGTATTGTATGGATGTCTGTGAGTGTTCTTCATATGTTGTGAATGTATGTTGTAGTTGTGCATTTGCAGGGATTTTGTGTGATTTCAGGTGAAGGTCTTTGAGGTTTCATTCTAGGAGGGCGTGACAGAGTACTGCAGACTCTGAATACTGGTGCACAGAGGATGCACTTCTGAACTCTGCGGAGTCAGACAAAGACGTGTTGCGGCACAGGAACTGAAGTCAACAACTCAGGAGGAAGACCTTTGAGGTTGTTGAACACCTCAGGAGGCAAGGCTGTGTGGGAGAAGACACAGTTGCAGACATAATCTCTTAGGAGTTCTGTAAAGGCTCTGCCAAGTGGGCATTGAGCATATGTGTTGTGGTGCATTTGAGGGAGGACTCTGTTGTGAGTTCGGAGAAGTCATAATCACTCTGATTCTGTGAAAGCTCTACCAGATGGGCATTGAGCCAGTGTAAGGAGTGCACAGGGGAAGACTCTGTTGAGGGGTTCAGGAAGAAGGGACAGAATCACTGAAGATTCTGAGAGCTCTGCCAAGTGGGCATTTGAGTCTGTGTGCAGATAGGCATAGGATAAAAGAACTCTTTGAGTTCTAGAGTTGGAGGAAGTATCTGCCGAAGGATATTCATCGGGTTGCTGAACACCCAGAAAGACTCAACAAGGAGTTGCTTGAGTAGAAGGATAAGCTCAGGAGGGTGAGTGCTTTTACACACGAGATCGTAACTGCAAGGAGTGCAGAAACTGAAGAACTCCTTGGAGGAGTTCCGAGTACCCAAAGCTCAGGAGGGTCAGTGTTGTATACGCGCAGCGAGGCTCAAGGTAAAAGGAGCTCGCAGAGAGAAGAGAAGACAAAGGTCGAGGCCTTTGGAACCTTGGAAATTCTCCCAATGTAGGAATAAAGCATAGGAAGCTATGGAGGAGCAGCTACAGCCGTCAGATCGGTAGGAGAAGAAATCTGGACCGTTGATTTTCTACGTCCAGGAGGAGCTCTGGAGGAAGCGCACAGAGGGGGAGATCGACAGCCGTTGGATCTCATTCAGAAATCCCGTCAGCCGTTGGATCGGGAGAAGATGCGCAGAGTTTAAGCGCAGGAGTGAGTGCGCAGAAGAACAGGTCTAGGTCGTTAGATCTTGAGCAAGTTACCCGACAGTCGTCGGATCGAGCAAGATCTACACGTGGTTCAGCCATCGGGATAACAGTCATCGGGAAATCAGATTTCCTGAGGACAAGAAAATTGGGACATCGAAAGTCTTGAAATCCTGGAGGGATCAGGACCGTCCATCTGAAAGGGACGCGTGGAGGAGATCGGCGTCATTGGGAAAGGGCCGATAAGGAAGCCATCCATCGGTATTTGGTCCATTGGGATATCGGGAATCCCGTGGACATGGTGTTTACGCCTTTTGAAATCGCGAATCGCGATACTCCGATGAGTGGGGACCAGCTTTCATCACAACGGAGGAGGAGGACAGTGCCATAGTGGAAGCCAGCTGTTAGTGTAGCATAGAATCAGGATTCGAGGAGTTGGGAATCCCGTAGGCATATGTATATTGGCATCGCAAACCCCGAAACCCCGACGAGGGGTAAGGTTGTGGTCACGGGGTGATGGTCACGTGGACCAGGGGCTGAGCCAGGAGGGCTAGCTGAGGCTAAAGTGCATCGGGAATCAGAGGATCGTGGATCCGATAGACGTTTGCAATTTGGCATCGAAAAGTCCGAACCCCGACAGAAGAAGATAAGGTTGCGGTCTTATAAGGGCTAGTCACATGGACTAGAGAAACTTAGCAGGGGGCTAAGGCCGGGCAAGGAGCTCATCGGTGATCGGGGATTGAAGAATACAATGACTCTCGATAGCGGGAAGCTCGAAACCCTGAACCCCGATATTGAGTCGGGGAAAAGTCACAGGTGCGTGCAGAGGCCGTGACAGGGTAAAGAAGGACCTGTGGATCGGGTTTTTGAAGAGAGATTCCACGGAGGAATCCAAAGAGCCTCTTCGGCTCAAAAGGTGAGGATTTGAACGATCCTTAAGACTGGCAGGTTAGGCGCAGAGACCTTGCGGGGTATGTAGGGGTGTCTCGTTACGCCCCATCAATCAAGGAAGGACTACTCCTGAGCCCATTTACCACAAGTGAACCTTTATGATAAATGTATCCTATCTCCCTTGGTCTGCAGCCCAATATAGGAGAAGGTATGCCCGATGTTGAAACATCAACACTCCCTCTTAGCTAGGGAGGTATCTTTTCACATTAGTACACAACTAGTATCCAGTGGTACACAACCACTGCTAGTAGCACACAACTACTGTCTAGTGACACACAGTCACTGCCAGTGGTACACAACTACTGTAGTAGTACACAACTACTTTGAAGAGACACACAGTATCCACTAGTGGTACACAACCATTGTAGTAGAAAAAGGTATGTCACACATGGCACTCCCATGTGGAATTCTAAAGGCTAATCCCTCTAGAAACACTAGGGTCAACTCCTCATAGTGTGTGACGTCGAGGTCAACTCCCTCGACATGTTCTCATGTTCTCTCCACAAGGGAAATTAGGCTATAAGAACAAACCCAGTTATAAATTCTCAGATAAGTGTCCCACTTATCCCTTCTCGAATAATTTCCATCACAAATCAACTCAAATCAGTTCACATAGTTGTACGATATGGAGAATTTATGTCATACATGGAACTCCCATGTGGACTTCTAGAGGCTACTCCCTCTAGAAACACTAGGGTCAACTCCCCATAGTGTGTGACATCAAGGTGAACTCCCTTGACATGTCCTCATGTGCTCTCCACATGGGATGTGTCCTCATGTGCTCTCCACATGGGATGTGTCCTCATGTGCTCTCCACAAGGGACATTGGGATATCCCTTCTCGAATAAGTGTCCTCACAAATCAACACACTTATGGCTTCTCAGATAATCCAAAACCCACTTATCCCTTCTCGGATAAGTGTCCTCACAAATTAACTCAATTCATTCATAGAGGAGTACGATCTAAAGAATGTCTCAGGAAGATGCAAACATCAACACTTCCTCTCAGTGAGGGAGGAATTCTTTTCCATGCCAAGTCTGTCACGGAAGTACTCAAACTTCATCTTTTTTTGGTAAGAACATCAACAACCTGCTCATTTGTAGGAAGGTACTGCATGAGTACTTCCTCTACACCATGTCTTGGAATAATAGTGAATCCCTCACATGTCCAAACAAATCTGTAAGGAGCTTCATGGACTTCCACAATCAATGCAATGTACTTCACTTCTACAGTGATCAATACCACAAAAGTTTGTTTCCTGCTACGCCAGGAAACCATGGAAGATCCCAAAGTGAAGAAACACCCAAAGGTATTATTCTTGTCCACTGTGCTCCCTACCCAATAATATTCAGTATATCCTTGCAATCTCATGTTAATACTGGAACTATATCTCAAACCATGTCCAACTATGCCTCACAGGTATCTCAACACATGCTTCACAACAATCAAATGTGTTTATCTCGGATGACTCATAAACTGGCTGAGTGTAATCACTGCATAGAAAATATTTGGTCTGGAGTTAACTAGATACATCAATGATCCAATCAACTATCTTTACAGGGTCAGATCAATCTCGTCGGAATTGGAATAAGACACACTTAGTTTCTTCAAATTTGACACCATTAGTGTAGTCATGGGATTATAGTTCAACATCCCAAACTTCTTCAATATCTCAATCGTGTACTTTCCCTGACTCAGGAAGATCTCATCAATTCTCTTCCACACCTCTAGTCCCAAGAAGTAGTGCATCATACCAAGGTGCTTCATCTCAAAATCAGAGGCCAACACATACTTGCATTCGACAATAAGACTCTCTATACTGGTGAGGAATAAATCATCAACGTAGAGGACAAAAATCAAGGACTCACTATTAACAATCTTGTAGTACAGGTTGGGATCAACAACACTTTTTCTAAAGACCAAACTCACCAAATTTCCATCAGTCCTCACATACCAAGCTCGAGGTGTCTAATTGAGTCCATACAAGGACTTGTTTAACCTGCACACATGAGAATCCTTCTCATGTATCACGAAACCATGTGGCTACTGGATGTATACTTCTTCCTCAATCTCTCCATTGAGAAAGGTTTTCTTTACATCCATCTGATGTACTCTCCAAACCATGGATGTTGCAGGGGAAATAATCATACAGATATAATTGTATCGAGAAACATGAGAAAATTTCTGCTCATAATCTATTCCCTCCACCTAAGAGAATCCTCTAGCAAAAAATCTCATTTTGTGCCTCTCTATGCTCCCGTCAGCTATGTGATTGATCTTATATATCCATTTGGAAGTCCTCATGTCTCGGAACAATATCGCACACATCATTCTTCATGATGGATTGATACTCCTCCATCATGACATCTCTCCATACTAGATGACTAGTTTCCTCCTAATAACAAGAAGGCTCAGAATCAATGATGTGGATCATAACTATGAAAGAACATGAATATATATGAGTTCTCTTACTCTCTTGGAAGGAAGGTACCATGAGGTGTCGCATGTCCCTCTACCTCCTACAAATTTTGATGAGTCCATGCAAGGAACATCCACTGGAGCTACAGGATCAATTGAATCAATAGGCTCAATTGTCTCCCTTCGAATTGTTGGAGGGTGAGGGGAAGAAGGCACCATTTCTTAATGTCTCTCACTATCTATCTCCATGTGATATCCTCTAGATATTTTGAAGGCAACCTCCTCCTCAAAGGTAACATCAGAGCTTACCTCAATATATCTCTAACTAAGGATGTAGATTTGGTATGCCTTCGATGACTCACTGTACCCCACAAATGTACCCTTTCTTTCTCCAGTTTCTGAATTGGTCATTTTCTCCTTGGGTACTTGAATGTATACTGGACACCCAAATATACCAAAGTATCCAACCTCAATTTTCACTCATGAATTGTGTCCATAATAGACATCTCGTGGTTCTCTCGCGAAACACATGTCTAATACATATTGAGGTTCCCTCTTGGAACCAATGTCTCACAAAACATATCAAGGTTTCCTTGTGAAACCAATTTATTGGTTCCGTCATCTAACCGTTTGAGGCATCTTAATATGAATTCCACATTTCCCCCTACTATTCAACACAAGACCCTCCGAAGTGAATGTCTCAAGTCTCCTAGAGAGCTCAATCCTCCACAACAATCACTTGCATGGACTCCCTAGCCAAATTATTTGATAGTTTAGCATGCAGGTATTGTAGATACTTCTATCTCACATGGACCTAATAGTAGTAGTTCCAAATCAAATAAGTGGCTATCAAAATAGAAATAGTTGCATCCTTCATTCCATTCATGTAAATACCTCCAACAGTGGCATCTTTTGTACAAAGAAACCCAGTGCTGCAAGAAACGAGGTAAGCACAAAAACCAATGTCCCGATCACCTCCAACGCGACATTGTTTCCAACCTTCCACATGAATATCCAAATGCACAACTTGGTAACTTAAATCAAACCAATCAGAACAAAATAGGTTGGCCGAATTCTGTGAACGCATGAGCTTCTTTGTGCCTGATGGTATACCTATGTCCAAAATATCACAAGTAATGAAATGAAGACAAAAATAGCAATCCATGAAGTTCTTGCAATGCAACTGGTAAATCTCTCGACTTCAATGTGAAGACATGATTGTGAAATCCAAAGGTAATATCTTGTACTCTGCAAACGATAACGTTCAGAAAATGGAAAATCTTTTGTGTTGTCCACCCAAGTTGTGGAATTCACAACTGAATTAAAATGATTTGTGCGAGGGACAAAACACCAACAAACGCATAAGAAACAGAAATGGTTGTGTACAAAATCCCTACTAGTTTCCATTTAGTAGTTGTGTCCTTCATCAAAGAGATGATTGTGTGCAAAAGCCCTATTGGTTTCCATTCCCTAGCAGCGTTGTTCATCTTCTCCCACCATTTCGCTGCCGCGTATTGTGCTATCAACCACAACATACTAATGGTTTCATCAAACTTGACCATCTTCATCTTGATTGTTTGTAGATTCAGGGAATTCAACAGGCTACCGACCGATTCCCTTGATATGACCTTTCTGTAAATCGAAATACTAACTACTTTACTCTTTAAAAATATTTTCATATCTTGTACCCGCATAACATAAGTGTGGCCATCAATATCCATAGGTTTTTTTTCTTTCTTGTAATCCATGAACTTGATATACATATATAAACATTAATTCAATATTTAGATCAAAACCTTCAGTCAATCTACCAAAGAGACCTGACTCATTAAGATTGCATGTAAGTTCAACAACATCCAAAATACTTGTAGACAATAGGTTAGGTATGACCAATAGATCTCTCATTTTCCTAGGCCCTCCCATGAGGGAGTTAAGCCCAATCTTGCTATGATACCATGTTGTTTTTCTTCATATGAGATATGATCGATATATTTTTACAATGATGAGTGTTCCATCTATAGGGAACATATGGAAACCATCCATGAAATGATGTGTCCCTTGGATAATCAATAACTATTTATTATTATCATTTACTTATTATATATAGTATTTAATAATAAATAATTATATTATTAATTATTAATCTAAGAAAATGTCTTCTAGATGTTGTCCAAACATCAACAATTAACTCAACTCATTGAATGGAAGAGTCATTGACCATTTACATGGTTACTAAATTCACATGGGAATAGGGTCTCCATTTAGACTCCAAATTTATTGTAAATAGAGTCCTACATCCTCTATTTTCAAAAGTTCAAGTTTGCTAGTTCTAAGATACAAAATTTCTCCAAGGATTGAAGTGTTCACTTGCACAATTATTCTCTTGAACCCTCTTACTATTAATCTATCAAGTAATATCCTAAATATTTCCATTTCATATGAAGAAATACTAGAAAAATTATTGTTAAATTAGAAGAGATTGTAAATTGAGGAAATAATCCCCCGAAGTAAACCTTTAATTTGCAATCTTAGTCAACCTCCTTGCTGATGAGTACCTTTTATACACCTCATCATGCAATTTGTAACATTATAATGTGACTTATGAGGTGTCTAATGTGTCTTGGAAAATACTAATAAAAAATGCAATCTCAAGCCCACTATGTGTTAAATGATTTAGACAATTCACAATTTGTTTTTACAACATAACATCCATAAAATGGAGAATCAATCATTTTGGTTATCTTGGAGCTTGATATGAAAATAATTAGTGTAAGATTACAATATTCCACATGAAACATGTGAATAATATTAGAGTCATACTTAAGTTGTGATAAGACTCTGGCATTTTTTTTTATTCTTAAAATTGAATTCCCAAAAAAGAGTGTGCCACCTATGTTACCATCTCATAGTGTCATTGAAGCTCATGCCTCACTTTATAAGCCTATGCTATAAATACTTTTGTCACAACATGATCATCCACATACAAATCTAGAAGAACAAGTTCCTTGTCAACATGTTGTATATACATATTACTATCTAAGTGACTACAAATAAACCTATTTTTTAAAAGATGTTTATTTATTTTATCATACCAAAACCATGATGCTTGTTTGGTTCCATAAAGTGATCTCTTTAGCCTACTAAAAATAATATAATCTCTATCGGTATGCTCAAAACCAAGTGGTCATTGTATACATATTTCTTCATGTAAGTCATCATCAAGAAAGACACACTTAACTTCGATATAATGTACCTTTTATTGGAAATGTTGCAGCTAGTGAAATCACATTTCTAATGGAATCCATATTTTCTAATGAGGGAAAGGTTTTAGAATAACATACATCTTCCTTATGTGAGTAACCCTTAGCTACCAATCTAGCCTTGCATTGCTCAACATGGCCATTGACCTTAAATTGGGTCCTCTAAATACACCACTTCTCATAATGTTCTTATTATCAGTATGCTTAACTTACTCCCAAGTTTCATTATACATTGAGTATTTATACTCCTTTATTTCACCTTTCCATACTAGTTGATCTCCTGGTTTCACATGTCTCAAAATCACAAGTATTCATAATATTTTTAATGAGAGAAAAGTCAGTATTCTAAGGTCCAAATTCCCTCGAATATATCCTAATTGTGCATTTAACAAATTGCTATGGGGCAAAATCCCCCTAATCCGGGTCTAGCGACTAGGAAGAGCCTTGACACCTTGAAAGATAGAAGTGCTTCTATTCTACCCCAAATCCAACAAAAACCTAATGATAGTTAAGCAAAGGGAGAAAAGATCAAAATGTGTACCTTGAGTCCTTTCATCTATTGAAGATCCCTTTCTATTGTTGTTCGTTCCAATATTCAAGGCTCCTCCCAAAGTTGGCCTGAAACAAATTAACAGATCAAACTATGAAAACATATGCATAACTACCAAGATCATCTTAAACGGTTAGATATTCATTAAAAAAATTCATAAACATAAACATAAAGACATAAAGATCTGGGATAAGAAGTTTCTCTTTTATTGATAATAAGATTGGAAGTTACAACCTAAATCTTTCCGACGCCACTCCATGAACCTCGCCTGGGTTCCTCTACTTTGACTCTAAGTGCACTATTCCCAATATTCTATCCTCACAACCAACATGCCAATATAGGGTAAAATGATGGATTGTATAGGGGAGGATAACTAGAAGGGAATGTTAAGGATGAAACTCAAAGAAGGATGTAAAAGGCTTGGAATACGAGGGAGAAAATTTGGCAGAGTTCACTTGCCTCTTATTTGATATATCCAAATAATCCCCCTAGGGCCCTTTTTATATGGATAAATGATGGTTATTCGGTTTTCATAAGGGATACATGAGGTGAAATGGTTGTGCAACCTAAAATAGCCCGTAAACTCTGTCAGAAAGCACATAAGTTATATTTTTTTTCAATTTTTTAGAGTACACACAGGCTTTCAGGTTTGCAGCTAGCATATTTACATGGGATTTTAGGTATGTAGCTAGTGTATGTATGCACTCTGCATATGCATCAAGGAGTTTATACCATATAAAAAAGTGTTTTTTGAGAGGGACTCTAGCAAAAAGAGTTGGAAGATGTGTGAATGAGTAGGCCAACATCATAAATGCATAGTAGTGGAATTTTTAGTGCTAACAAATGCCCCCTTATGTGTGAGGTCAGAAGATAAACAAATGGTTGAAATACATTACAACATATTTAATAAAGTGGGAAGGAACTGGAGTCGAGTAAGCCCAAGTGAGTATCTGTGAGCACATCATATGCAATATAATAATAATCATCAAGGTGGGAATACCCATTCTCGGGAAAAACTAAGCATGGATCACAAAGTACATTGCAGATCCATGCCATATATAGCAATCATGGCTACATGACCAATGTGTATGCTAATATAAAGTGTAGCCACAAATAATACATAGCGTATCTACATCTCAAAATCATTGTAAGATATACAATTTGATATGAATCCTCAGGAGGAATTAATGCCAGTGGCTAGAGATGATAGATTTTTAACTCGAGCAATAGCTTCAAGATCTTCAAAACTCATGTAGGAGTATAAAACGAGTATAAGACTCACTACTCTAGGTCTTCCACAAGACGTTGTGGAAATATTGGAGTACCTCGATCATCAAAAATAAAACTTCATTTATTCTGAATGTGAACTTGACAGAACTCATGGGATGACTGACTCATGAAGGTCAAGAGACTTATCACAGAATGGCTGACTCATCTTGCAAGACTTCCCCTTTGAAAAGAGCACAAACCATGAAAAGACTCAAAAAGCATTTTATTGACATAAGTATGTGGCAGAGGAGGAACCACAAACTCTCCATATGTTTGGAAGAGTAAACAAACGAAGGAGGACACAAATCCATGTAATGAGAAAAACTTCCTAATGCCATACTAGATATGAATGCTTGCAGAAAAAACTGAAGGATGTGCTTTGTCCCATGGTAACTAAATTGTTGCCAACAAGAGAGAATGTTTCCCTATCCCCTCTTTTTGGAATATTTGTTTTTTTTTGTCTTTTTCACATATTTAATGAGCTTGAAAAATAATAAAATAATGGTACGTTACAAAGGAGGAATGAGTGTCACAAGCAAGCAAATTGGTTCCAAGCGCATGGAACATATTGATTCTCAGTGAAAGGAGACATGTGCAGGATAAGGACACTTGGGAAAATTCATCTATGGGTCAAGGTGTCAGATCGCAAAGGAAAACATGATACCTAAGGAATTATCTAAAGGTTAAGTACTAGAAAAATGAAGCTGACATTAGGCCAAAGACGCAAGAATGAGACATGTGATGCGATTATAGAATGTCACAACTAGACTCCTTCAATGTAAATTTTTACGAGTCCATAGAAAGTAAGATCGACGGTTTTTCACTTTTAGAGAGTTTGAAAAACACTTAAAAGAAGATTCCAAAGTGTTATTTTTTGTACAGTTAGATCCCCAAGCCCAAAAAAGGATAAAACAATGCTTGGGAATACTTTCCGGTGAGTCGAATCTCCCAAGGTGCACATTTTTCGTAAGTTGAGTCTTCAAGGTCCAGTAAAGGTTTAAACTTATACCAAGGAGAAATATAGTTCTTTTTTCATAAATTTAGTTCCCCGAGATGATCCAATTGGATAATGGTGGCCACCCACCAATTCCAACTAGCTCAAAATAGTCTTCTAGAAATTTACTATTTTTAGCATTTTTTTTCAGTTCCTAAACTTTTGGGGCCATTTTGAGGGCCTAAATGAAGTTTTTTCGAGATACTTAACCTCAATTATAGTTTAACGATCTTATTGAGACCCCAAAATGAATATCCTCGACGATACCTTTCCAACGAGCTATCGTGCACCCAAAATGAAGATTGCATGCCAAAGTTACGCCCCTCTGAAGTTGATACACCAAACTACCCAAAATGGGGTCCACAAAATTGTTGGCTTTTCATCTTCTAGTGTTAGAGTTTTGGATTTTCTTTATGTTAAAAGGACCTTTAGAGCCTCATTGTAATCATCTTCTTGAAAATGTGTGTATCCGTCACATCTCTTCTCAGAGATAAGATGCCACCATTCTAGAGAGTCTTTCACTCTGTATTTCTACAATTTTGTACATTTCGCTCATTAATTAAAATTGTGTACTGATGTATCTCTGTTTTTATGGTTATATTTCTGATAAATATTTGTTATACTATTGGATATCTGATATATCTTTGTACATTTATTTATTATATCTCCACTCTCATTTCGTGCCGAAAATAATCTGGATCACGGGCCCGAAAAAGGGATAAACTAATACCTGAGAAAACTCTCTCGGTGGGACATATCCCCCGAGGTATTCCTTTTTCCTAGATAATCTATTGGCCAGAAAGGGTTAAAATTATGCCAAACAGATTTTCTTTCATGACCTATTAACGAGTGTGAAAGAAACAAGGTCACTCGACGATCTTTTCTTGTTTAGGGAGATAAACCAAAACTAAGGAGAATGGCCCTTTTTTGTAACTCTAGTTCCTCAAGCCTGAAAAAGGGGTAAACTTATACGTGAGAAAACTTTCTTAGCGAACCGTATCTCCCAGATTGTGGATCAGCTCATAACCTGTTAGAATATGATGGATGTGCTCGTTTAACCATAGACTTGATATCATTATTGTCACCCAACCATAGGCCGAAGCCACCCTCCGAGTACCTTAACCTTGATGGAGAATCATTCTGGAAGAAAACTGGAGGCTAGATAGCCAAACAAAGGTGGTGCACCTTTATCCAAGGATGGCGCACCAAACAAGAGTTGATCAGAAATTCCAAACCCCAACCAAGTGATATTCCAAGCCAAAATCATAATCTGTTAGCTGCAGCAGCTGCAACAACAACGCTCCTCCAAATTTCCGCACAGTTGGCCAACTGTAGTGCGCACAAGTGTTGCTTCTGCAGTTGTGAGAATGCCTGCCAGAATGAGGACTGGCCTCCTGTATTTATACTAAATCTAGCAGACTACCTGGGCCGACTTCTCATTCTGGGTACTAATTCTTTAGTATATATTATTTCCTTTAGCTGACTTCTTCTCTTGGAGGATAATAACCTAATACAAGTCATTCCCTTGAGCCGACTTGTCTTCTAGGATTATTAACCAATAAATTAGGGTTTCTTCTTGCTTCCCGGAATATTCTATTCTCGTCAAGTTTACACGTGGAGGTAAATACCTCCCACAACTACCATAATATGAACACTATGAAGGTTAAATTCCTTTGATTCGAAAATATTTAGTTACTGATTTTCTTATTATGCATGAAATAGATCAAATGTGAAAAATAGAGAACAATAAAATACAATCACACACGATCCAAAAAATAACACAAAGATTTTCTTTGGAAAAACCTTATGGGAGAAAACCCAACTAAAAGGTGAGGTTTCTCTACTCTCTTTTCTCCACTATGGAACTCTCTTTTCTCTGGTATGAAAATAATGCAAGAACAAAAGAGAATGCACTCTCTATAGAGTTACCTGAGACTCGTGGCCTATTAAGTTGTTAGAGAACATTAACCCCCTATCTTATTCTTGATAATTCCTCACTCCTGTTTTTTCTTCTCTGTTATGGAACAAAATACAATAACATAGAATGAAACCCCTTCTCCTCCTTGTGGCCCAATATTTAACATATCCAAATAATCATCTAGGTGTAGTTTTTTTACTTCCTCAACCATCAAATATGACAAGGTTTTGGACCTTATAGAATACTCTTGAAATTAGATTCGTGTCTAGCCCCATATGCATGAGTAATGGGGCTGATGTGGCATCCTCTCATACCATGATGGTCAATACAATACGCCAACTTGTGGGAGACATAAATTTTTCATATGAGCTCCAATTGACGTGATTTTTGCACAATTGCAAAGGTCTTGACATGTAGTATAGCATCACGAAGTATGAGCCATGTTGGGAAAGCTTTAACCCATACAAATGTCATTTGATTCCTCAAAATGGCGCTAGAACGTTCCAAACCCTAATTTTCCCAACTGAGACCTCGCAATAAGATGACCCTCCAAGTTGATTCCTCTAATTTGTTTTTCGCTTTGAAAGCATTGAGATAAATGAAAAAATAACATATGATCCAATCTAGATCATTTTCTTTCTCATGCTTACAACAATGAAGAGATAGTTTGGATCTTGTAATTTGGGGTTAATGATTCATTTCTAGTAATTCAACTCTCTTTTTCTCAATCTCCCTATCACTCCATTTTTTCGTTTCAAATTTAGTTATGGCAGTGATTTTAATAATATTAAAATCTTAGAGGGCCTCCTCCACTATATATTGTTTTATTATGGTCATTTTTGTAGTTTTTCATTTTTATAGATCTAAGTGTTTTTAACTTAATGAAAATTATTAATGTTATAGACTTGACACATCTATTAGCTATTCACCTTTCTTGTATCGGTGGAATAAAATAGAATAATCTAATTATGTAGCAAAAAAAACCTATTTTTTGGTGTTTTCCTTACAAACCCCATAAGAATTTTGATGAAATTTTGGAATTACAAATTTGGATCATTGAAATTGCAATATGGAGTTTCTTTAATGAAAATGAGGGCTTAGAAATTTTCCATTCAAATTATGTTCAATAATTTTTTTGTTAAACTGTAACACCCCATATCTTTTGGTCAAAATAAAAACTTATTTCCCCAATCCACTACCATAATCTATTTGTATCTATCAAGATTGAGTTAGAGTTAATAACCCTACACTCATAGGACATATGACTATGAGAATTCTTAGATTAGATACCAAAAATAGTGTCTTAAGACACCATACATCTAAGAGTTGACACTAAAGAAATGATGGAAAATTCTCACTAATCAACAAGTGAATTATAACTAGGCCAACCTGTTCAATAAAACATATTAATTAACTTTACATTAATAAACTTTAATACACCAAAAATTGATTTTAATGAATAACCTCATAAAAAAACATTATATCACATTGAAATAAATATATTTAACAATCTATTTCATAAATATTTAAATTAAGATGCCATGCTCATGGGATGGGTATTTATTTAGCCAATATCACAATGAAATAAATGCATATGACGATCTATTTCATTAATCTTTGAATTAATATGTCATGGATTGGGAATCTATTTAGCCAACTTTCTTTGGGACTTACACTTTACTCCAACTTTCTTTAATAATTGTCCTTGACTCCCACTACATGATATGACCTATTTACATGTAAAATGGCCCACTGCATAACAATGTCTCACTCATGATCTACAAAGAACATATAAGTGAGATGCCCCATTACATAAAATGGGCCATTTGAAATTTAGAAAAAATGGCCTATTTAAAATTTAAAAACAATAAACATGTACATACCATATTTGAAAAAAATAGAAACATTCCTACTTTACCAACCAAGACGATTAACATTTTTTTAAATGTTAAGAACATTCCTACTTTACCAACCAACACAATTAACATTTTTTATAACAAAAAAATGTTATTATCCTTTTATAGTAACAGATTTTGCAAATCTGATTGACCAGGAGTGGCCAGCCATATTACATTAAATTAGAACATATGAAAAAAGGTGATTGTATAAATAAACCATCTGACATGTGCACCCTATAATTTATTGTTTCGCCGTGTCAACTCAAACACACACAAAACAAGAAGAGCGTGGATTACGTTGAATAATTTATTATGGTGGTGGGTATCCTCGGCTGTTGCAGAACAAAACAAGAGGCCGCCAACGGTATTAAGTTCGTAGTTTTCCACAGTAGTTCCTGCTCCATAGTTTACCACCTCTTTTTCTCTGCGGTTATCTCAAATTTCGATATTTCAACAGGTCTGAAACACCAAAACAGCAGGTGGTTTCTCGCTTCCCCGCTGGTCGTTTTGTTCTATACCTATTTCAGGAAACAAATAAGATAAATGGCTGTAACTTGGTACATGCAGACAATCATGTTTTAGCAGAGATATTGTCTATGTTTGATGTTTTTTTACTGTAAATCGATAGATATGGATTCCGACGTTAGTACAGCAGAGTTGGCGCGTGAGGAAGAGTATTCGGGCGATAGCGCCGGCCCTAAAAAACCATGTCCTGATCAGAAGCAGCAGCCCGTACGCCAGCCAATCATTCCCCCGAGGTCTTGATCTGCAACAATAATAACAGATTTGTCTGATAAAAATAGCTAACAGCTTATGTTTGTCTGTATATTTGCTTTATAGGGTTACTCATGTTAAATATTGAGCTATGGAATTGATTTGTCTGATAAAAATAGCTAACAGCTTATGTTTGTCTGTATATTTGCTTTATAGGGTTACTCATGTTAAATATTGAGCTATGGAATTGATTGGATTTGCATTGCAGTGTTAGTGTTTTGTGTTCTACATGCGCGCAGCCCCGGTGGGAGAGCGAGTGGAATTTCAGTATAGAAGATGGGGTGCCCATCAATAACAGGAACTCATCCTTTAAAAGAGGAGATTCGGTGAAAGACAAAGCAGGCAAAGGACTAAAGATGCGGAGGAACATGGGAAGGGTTTTCTATCATAGGCAGCCCCGTGTTGTGCTGCTTTCTCCTTGAAGGATTCAAGTGCCCCAGAGTCTCCTTATCAGTAAGACTATTGATTTGATTCAAGCTTATACACGTGATGAGGGTTCCTGGTTGGATTCAATTTATATTTTATATTGGTATTGGAATTGATTACAATTTAACCTCATTGACTGTAATGAATGAGAAGGCAAGGGACAGCCTTAGTTTGGCTCTATGTATGATCCTAGCAAATTTATCACTCCAATATATTTCTTTTGTTGTTGCATTTAAAACACAGGTCACTGAAGTTGTTCAAAATAAATCGTGGCTCCACAAGGGAATTCATGAATTGCTTTATATCAAGTAGAACGGTATTAAATACTTTTTTTTATATATTGTAAGATCGCTATTCCTTTCGTAATTTCAATTTTCTTCCGAGCTGGGGTGGCTCAATTAAGTTTAAATCTAGATCATGGCGACACTAGTTCACCACTGAAGTTTAAATCTAGATTGTGGCGACGCAAGTTAACCATAGAAAAACTTCGTTCAATTAAAATGAATTGAACAATGTTTCTTCTTCTGAGTGTGTAGGTTTCTGACAAGTTAACAACATAAGAACTGCTTTCAATTAAAATGGAATTGAACCATGTTTTTAGGTTTTTCTGAATGTACAGGTTTTTAGGTTTATCTGGGTTTTTCTGAATGTACAGGTTTTTAGGTTTTTCTGAATGTACATGTTTTTTTGATTGTGTAGGTTTTCACAGTTGGTTAGTTGAATTAAAATGGAATTGAACTATGTTAGTTTTTTAGGTTTTTCTGAATATACAGGTTTTTTTGGATTGTATAGGTTTTCATAGTTAGTTAGTTAGTTGAATTAAAATGGAATTGAACTATGTTTCTGCTGAGCTATGTTTCTGTTGATCGTGTACGTTTTCACGATATTATCAAAGTTATCATTATTATATTATTATAGTTATCATTATTATTATGTTAGTTATCATATTTATTATTATGCTAGTTATCATATTGCTTACTTCACAATGTTATTATGTTAATTATTATGTTGGTTGAACAACTTTTTACATTGAATTTTTTTGAAAGTGAGTTTACCTTTCAAAAAAAATTCAAGCAGCACAGTAAAATGGAATTAATAATGTTTCTTCTTTTTATTTTTTTCACAACAGTAGTGATCTATGATATAATTTTTAGTGGCTGTGGATTCAGAAACATGTGTTGTCCCAAAACAATTCAAGAACCACAAGAAGTTATCAGATTAGTTGCTTGTTTTAATTGTGGAACATGCTGAGATGTGGTTCTCATGTCTGACAAGTTGTAATCTCCACACTATAGTTACTTGTTTTCATGGTAGAACATGTTGAGATGTGGTTCTGAGGTCTGAGAAGTTGTAAACTCCACACTATAAAGAAAAAGTAGCAAGTGGTAACAGGAAAGCTCTATCTTGTCCATGAGTCAATCGTGACGGAGAAATAATTCAGTCTAGCATAGCAGACGACATGGTAGCAGCATTGGGCAGTGAGATTGCTTGGTCGAGAGAGATGCAAGAAGCTCCAAAGCTCTCACCATGAGAAATATATGGTTGTATGAAGGACCCTTAAGAATCCAAATTCCGTACTTGAAGTGTACGGTGAAGTACAGTATGATGTATATAGTTTCTGATGGATAGGACCAATGCTATCTAGAGATTTTTTTTTATTAGAGAGAGTTTCTCTGGCTCAAAAGTTAGTTTTCTGTACTGTTTAATGTATTTGATGCTTCTGTTGTCATTCTTGTATTATTAACTGCCAGCAAAGTAAAGAATTCATACAAGTTGTGTACCATTCATTGAAAAATATTCCAGAATTCATATAAATTGTGTATCATTCATTAAAAAAATATTCCTTGAAGTGGGCGATGTTGACTTGCAATTCGTATCACAGCAATTATTTTATGTTTGTGGGCGCTGTAATACCTCAGCCATGAGAAAAGCTCTAAGACATGAAAGACTCGAAGAACTGCATGCATTAACCAACAGATTCGGAAGAAAAATGCACTAACGAATCGAAGAGAAAATTGCCCCATGCATTAACCAACAGACTCGGGAAGAAAAATGCACTAACGAATAGAAGAGAAAATTGTCCCGCCATAAAGAAATTGAATGAATGTGGTGCTCAGTTCATTGAAAGTGCAAGATCCACGAAGAAAAACTTAGATAGTATTGAGGAAAATAATGTCCTTGCAAAAGAAGTTCAATGAGTGTGGAGCTCAGTTCATGGAAAGTGCAATACCCGTGAAGAAAAAATAAATTAGATGCATTGAGGAAAATAATGTCCTTGCAATGGAGAAGTTGAAGGAATGTGGAGCTCACTTGGCACTTTTCATGAAAAAATTAGATAGGATAGAGGAAAAGTCTCACTTTTCATGAAAAAAATAGATAGGATGGAGGAAAAGAATGTCCATGCATCTTTGCAAAGGAGAAGTTGAAAGAATGTGGAGCTCACTTCGCACTTTCCATGAAAAAAATAGATAGGATGGAGGAAAAGAATGTCCATGCAATGGAGAAGTTGAAGGAGTGTGGAGCTAAATGCGTGGAAAGTGCAATATTCATAATCCATGAAAAAAATAGATAGAATGAAAAAAATAGATAGGATGGAGGAAAAGAATGTCCATGCAATGGAGAAGTTGAAGGAGTGGAAAAGTTGGAGTGTGGACCTAAATGCATGGAAAGTGCAAGATTCATAACTGTATGGAAAAAAGAGATAGGATGGAGGAAAAGAATGTTGATGCAATGGATAAGTTGAAGGAATGTGGAGATAAATGCATGGAAAGTGCAAGCCAATCTCTATGCAATGGAGAAGTTGAAGGAGTGTGGACCTAAATGCATGGAAAGTGCAAGATTCATAGTTCTATGGAAAAAATAGATAGGATGGAGGAAAAGAATGTTCATGCAATGGAGAAGTTGAAGGAGTGTGGAGCTAAATCCATGGAAGGTACAAAAGAATGTCCATGCAATGGAGAAGTTGAAGGACTGTGGACTTAAATGCATAAAAAGTGTGTTGTATGGAAAAAATAGATAAGATGGAGGAAAATAATGTTCATGCAAATGGATAAGTTGAAGGAGTGTGGAGCTAAATGCATGGAAAGTGCAAGCTAATGTCTATGCAATGGAGAAGTTGAAGGAGTGTGGACCTAAATGCATGGAAAGTGCAAGATTCATAGCTCTATGGAAAAAATGGATAGGATGGAGGAAAAGAATGTTCATGCAATGGATAAGTTGAAGGAATGTGGAGCTAAATGCATGGAAAGTGCAAAAGAATGTCCATGCAATGGAGAAGTTGAAGGAGTGTGGACCTAAATGCATAGAAAGTGCAAGATTGATAGTTGAATGGAAAAAATAGATAGGATGGAGGAAAATAATGTTCATGCAATGGATAAGTTGAAGGAGTGTGGAGCTAAATGCATGGAAAGTGCAAGCCAATGTCTATGCAATGGAGAAGTTGAAGGAGTGTGGACCTAAATGCATGGAAAGTGCAAGATTCATACCTCTGTGGAAAAAATAGATAGGATGGAGGAAAAGAATGTTCATGCAATGGAGAAGTTGAAGGAGTGTGGAGCTAAATGCATGGAAAGTGCAAAAGAATGTCCATGTAATGGAGAAGTTGAAGGAGTGTGGATCTAAATGCATAGAAAGTGCAAGATTCATAGTTGTAAGGAAAAAAAATAGATGGGATGGAGGAAAATAATGTTCATGCAATGGATAAGTTGAAGGAGTGTGGAGCTAAATGCATGGAAAGTGCAAGCCAATGTGTATGCAATGGAGAAGTTGAAGGAGTGTGGACCTAAATGCGTGGAAAGTGCAAGATTCATAGCTCTATGGAAAAAATAGATAGGACGGAGGAAAAGAATGTCCATGCAATGGAGAAGTTGAAGGAGTGTGGAGATAAATGCATGGAAAGTGCAAAAGAATGTCCATGCAATGGAGAAGTTGAAGGAGTGTGGACCTAAATGCATAGAAAGTGCAAGATTCATAGTTGTAAGGAAAAAAATAGATAGGATGGAGGAAAATAATGTTCATGCAATGGATAAGTTGAAGGAGTGTGGAGCTAAATGCATGGAAAGTGTAAGATTCATAATTGTATGGAAAGTGTGCAAGATTCATAAAAAAAACAATAAGATATGTATTTAAAAAAATCTATGCTATGGAGAAACATTAGTTAGAAAATCACCTATGTGTAAGATACTATTATGTCCATTGGAATAGTTAAGTTCAAAAGTACATGTAGAATTGAAATTAAACTAGTTCTAGAGTGTCTAATTATCCTAATATCTCTCTTAAAAACAATGTAAAATATGATTGTAACTAATATCTCCCTTAAAAAAAAATGTAAAATACGATTGTAACTATTGGATTACAATGGGAGATATGATTGTGATTATTGGATTAATTAGGTACAAAATCATATATGAAATTGAACTTAATCTAATTTTTAGTGTCTAAATATCCTAACAAAATTGAATGATTTACAAAAGTGATAAAAGGAAAGGGAATGATGAATAAGAGCGTATTCCTCTATAATAACAAATCACTAGACTCCTAACATAGATCAATTCTTTAAGAACTTAGTTTATTTGATGGGATTCATAAAAGTACTAGCCACTTACTATCTATATGATAATAGACAACTTAAAGGAGGCAACACTAATGAAGCATCTAATTGAATTGCATGTCTAACTCAATGTGTTCGTTGTGTTGATGTTGAACCATTGCTAATTTGGTTCTTTGGTGAGTTTAATGACACTCACCATCACACCATAGAGTGGTCAAATGTTGCTAGAAGAATTTAAAATCTAAAAGGTCATGTCTAAACAAAAGAGCTTCTTTCCTTGTATGAATTGTTGAACTGTATACTATTTTTTTTAACTCAAGATAGAGAAGGTTATTTCATGTATAAAGAAAATACCAACAACAAAGGAAATATTAGGACCAACAACAAAGGAAATTTTAGGGTGAATATGCGTTAAATACAAAACACTATCGAGTTTATATGTATAAAGTGACATCAACTTTGGGTGAGGTGTCTATATTTATTTTCGACGAGGTGTTGGTGGCAACAAGTTTAAATCTAAATTGGAAAGTAGATGGCATTGGTTTACAATCGTCCATATAAAAGCGATGAAAAATGTCACATGCATACTTAGGTTGGAAAAGCTAAATGTTTTCCTTGGTTTGGAAAACTTGGAAGCCAGAAAAGCAATGCAAGGGTCCTAAGACAATATTTCACATGTTTTAGAAGTTTGGGGTTGCTACCATTATGTACAAGAAGATGGCAAGATTGTCCATTACTAGGGTTGCAACCATTATGCAAGAAGATGGGAAGATTGTTCATTACTCTGTTTAGACATTAAGGTGCTCCATATAAACATTAGGGTGAGAATGTCAATGTCATAGAAAAGACAAATTGAATCATGACATTCATTGTTGTTACTTCATCATCATCCTAAATTGTTCTCACGTTGTCATTGTCATAAAGTAAATGTATATAAACTTATTTCAAAGATCCTTGGAGTAAGATGTGAGGTATTTATTATGCCAAAATTTTCCAAGGTTTGTACTTGGCTCTAAATTTTTTTAATAAATGTGTTTAACTTCAAATACATAAAAAAAAACTTACACAAAATATCTCACTTAAGGATTTGTTTATATAACTGAAATGACTTACTACATAAAATATCTCACTTAAGATTCTTTACAAAAGAAAAACATGTCTATTCCAATCTATATATAATAATAATAATCTATTTTTTAAGGTTACGATCAAGCCGGACATCAAATTGGTGTATAAGACATGATATATATATCTTACCTCCTTCTAGATTTGAACTTGTAATCTTTTAAAAGGAAACACATGTTCTTAACCATTAGATCCACTCAACATATATATATATATTTCTAATAATGAATTTTTAAGATTTTATAAACATTTTAAAATTACTGAAAAAAAAAATGTCTAAAAATAATAGAAGAGATCCGCATTTGAAACTGGATTTGCATCATATATATAAGTTAATGTGCTGCCACATTTGTTTCTGTTGCTTCTACCTATGCCTATGTTTTTGCTCGATCAAATGCACATGCGATGGGTGGTTATGAATCAATGATTCGGTCATCCAAAGACACCCACTTTCATTAGTCAATTTCCCACTTCCTATAGGCCACGTGAGCAAGCATTCCCTATCATCTGGAGACGCCCGCTTTGCTTTCCCATTTAGAGACCAACTAAAATTAATTGTTTTTTATCTTTTTTATAATAACACTGTTAGAAAATCCGATTGAACAATAATAAAAATTAATTTTTATAATGTTTTGTTTTTTTATTTCTTTGTCTTTCATGTCATAAAGTCATTCAAAGGATGCGTTGTTGTTGCCAATTAAATCTATGCTTTTTTTTTCTCTCCTAAGGTGGTGGCAAGATTTGGCAAGATTTATAGTAATTCAATTTTCTCAACTTACAGTGTTTGTTAATGGTATTAACATTTATTAACATAATTGTTTTGAGTAGTTATTTTTTACATTTTTGATTAGATTGATTTAAGTAAATGAAGATTTAAATCTTTTTTATATTTATATTCAATAAAAAGCTTTAGATTTGCAGATTTGAGTGGTTAAGTTTATATAATCTAAGTGTTTTAGAGATTTTTCAACGAACTGAATTTATTTATACACTCCAAAATACAATTTAAATAATAGAAAATTGTGATTTCATCCAAATTTATATCACCAAATTCCAACTAAAAAAACAAAACATAAAACCGTTAAAAAAACGACATTAAAAAACTACCACTATTTAGATGTTTGAAAAGTTTGAAATACGACAAACTGCATAGAAAAAGAGGTGGTAAACTAGTGAGAAGAGAGGGTCATAGAAAATGCAAACGCAAAACCGTTGGCGATCTGAGGATGCCCATTAATAAAATATTCAACGTAATGAGCGCCCTTGTCGTTTTGTGCGTGTTGGAGTAGACATACCGTAACAACAATATATTCTAGATTGCACATTTTAGTTGGTTTATTTAATGGATCACCTCCTTTCAATCCAATTTATATTAATGGTCACTCTGGCTCAATCAGATTTTCTTACAGTAAAAATCTCTATGTATAAAACAACTATAATAAATTATATAATAATAAATTAAATAATTTATTATATAATAATAATAAATAATTATATAATAGGAAAAGGGCAGAAAATGTGTAGGGCTATGGTAAGGGTATTATATCGTAGACCGCATCATGTACTGCTTTCTCGCCGAAAGATTTAAGTGCCCCCACATTTTCCTTTTTGAGGAAGACTATTGATTTGAATCCAATTTATACACATGATGATTGGATTTATATGGTTATTTGAATAGGTTAAGTTCAGAACGGAAAACATTAGTTTGGCTCGATGTATGATTCTAAATTTTTATTATTAGATGTTTTTTCATAAAAAATGTTTGTTGATAAGAATTGTGTACTTTGTTGTCTAAATTTTAAAGTTAACACTTTACTTATTATTATGGATAAAAAAAAATTGGATTAAAAAAAAATTAAAAAGTAAACTGTGAAAATTTATATTTTCAGATTTTTTTTGTTGTTGCATTTAAAACAACATGGTTCACTGAAATTGTTCAAAATAAATCATAGTTGCTGAAAATAACATGGGTCACTGAAGTTGTTCAAAATAAATCATAGCTGCTGAAAATAAATTCATGTATTGCTTCATATTAATAGAATGGTATTAAACATTGTTTTTGATAATATAATATAGATATAGCAAGATTGATATTCATTTCATAATTTCAGTTCTTCATTATTTGGTGTGGCTAAATGAAGTTGAAATCTAAATCATGGCGACACAAGTTAACCGTTAAGTCGGACCAAGTAGAATGGAATTGAACAATGATTTTGGTTGACAACTATGAACTAATTTATTTGAAAGTGTCTGTTACTGTGCCATGATTTCAGAAGTTTGTGTTGTCCGTAACAGTTTAAGAACCACACGTTATCAGAATAGTTGCATGTTTGAATGGTATAACAATGTGTTAATGGTATAACCTGTAGAGATGTGGTTCTGAGGTTAGTTCTGAGAAGTCGTAAACCCTGCACTATGAAGAAGAGGTAGCGAGTGGTGACAGGAAAGCTTTATCTTGTCCATGAGTCAATACTCATAGAGATTGAGTTTAGTCTAGCAGAGAAGACACAGGGTAGTACCCTTTGGTGGGGAGATTGTTGGGTTGAGAGAGACACAGGAAGCTCCAAAGTTCACCATGAGAAATGTATGGTTGTAAAAAGGGTCCCATATGTTAGGCAAAACATAGCATATATGAAGAAATTGAGCATAATAATATTAAGACAAGAAGATTGGCTTAAAAGGCCTCAAGCCATAATTCTCAACATTGTATTCATCTTAATGATACAAATATATAATACAATAATGAAACCACCTCAATTGTTCTCACATCGACACCTCATGAGGAGATAAGGTAGGAGGAGACAATATAGGAATCTAGAAACACACTTACGATAACAACTATATCCTAGTATGTAAAATATACAAAGGTGGTATACTTAGACTTAATGATTGTATATGAGAAAGAGGCTAACATTCCCCCCCTCAATCATAAGTCTGAGCAATAATACCAGCAAAATAGGTGCATAAATTGGTACATCTCCATGTCTTCATGCTGAAACTCCTGAGCTGAGCCACAATGAAGAACTGCATGAAAAACCGCCAAATATGGATGCTGAGAAATCTGAAAAATCCCACTATGTAAACATGTGAGCTAGAATGCCAACAATTTGTTCACTGATGTGAACTCCAATATGATGAGAGCGAACAAAGAGAAGTGAATCAGCTGCAAGTCTACCACATCTCTGAAAATTCCGGACAACTCAATCAATACCAAGCTGCAATGCAGAAGGATCCATTTGTCCTCTGCTAGGTCCAGTGACCATCTAGGTGAACCAAATGTCCACATCATTGCTCTCAAAATCAACATACCAATGTATGATTCAATATAGAACCATCATTCTGCCAAAGTCTGTCATCTACAGACCGCAATTACCCATTTGGAAAATTTCATGCCCATCTCATGAGATCTTTTCACCATTTGTGGACACAATGATTTATGTGGAAACCTAATGAGGGAAAAAACCACTGACAATGATTATGGGTATTCTAATTTTTCAAGGGAGAATTACAATGGCCTTCATAGGCATACAATCGTCCTCTCCTCACACACTCTTCTCTCTGCTCCTTGCACACACTTGCACTCATATTGTACTCCACCTCTATGGGTATGCTCACATATATAACATCTATCACTCAGTTATACAAACTCATCATGAATAGATCACATAGTTACAGGAGCAGTTGGATTTTATATATCTACAACCTCTTTCAAATATATCTATAACACCAAAATTTCATTATTTTGGTGTTATATGTTGACGATATGCTTGTGGCAAGCAAGAGCATGGTTGAAATCAATAGGTTAAAGGATTAGTTGGCTAGGACGTTTGATATGAAGGATCTAAGAGAAGCAAAACAAATCATAGGCATGGAGATACACAGAGACAAGAAAAATGGTAAGTTGTGTTTATCACAACAAAAGTATGTGGAGAAAATACTTATGAGATTCAGTATAAATAATGTGAAACCCGTACAGATCCATTTGACTTCCCATTTCAATCTTTCTTTAGGTTTATGTCCTAGTAATGAGGAAGAAAAGGATTATATGTCTCATGTACCATATGTTAATGTAGTGGGAAGTTTGATGTATGCGATGGTGAGTACTAGACTAGATATTTCACATGCAGTTGGTGTTGTCAGTCGATACATGGAAAATCCAGGAAAAATGCATTGGGAAGCAATGAAATGGGTGTTTCGATATCTTAGAGGAACAAGCAGTTATTCTATCACCTACGATGGTTCCAGAGATTCATTTTGTGGTTATGTAGATTCAAATTTTGCAAGTGACTGGGAAAAAAGGAGATCCACTTCAGGATATATCTTTACTCTTGTAGGAGGACCTATTAGTTGGATGTCAAAGCTTCAAAACATAGTCTCTTTATCCACTACAGAGGCAGATTATATGGTTGCTTCACATGCATGCAAGGAGGAAATTTGGTTACAGGGTTTATTGAGTGAGTTTGGAAGGATGCAAGACAAGGTGAAAGTATTTTGCGATAGTCAAATTGTTATTCATTTGGATAGAAATCCAACTTATCACAGTAAGATGAAGCACATTTCTGTTAAGTACCATTTTGTAAGACAGGTTTTTGATGAAGGTGGAGTGTCTTTGGAAAGGGTCTATACAAAAGTGAATTTTCCAGACATGTTTACGAAACCAGTTTTGTTAGAGAAGCTACGATGGTGTTTGGCTTCTCTTGGCTTGCAGAAAATGCGATGAATTAATTAAGGGCATTGTATATCAAGTAAATTGTTGTCAAGGTAGAGATTGTTGGAAACATGCCAACTAATTTCCTCATGCGGTCACATGCACATGCATGAAGCCATGTTAATGTGCATGCATGCAATCTATTTATGAACTACTCCTGTAACTATGTGATCTATTCATGATGAGTTTGTATAATTGAGTGATAGATGTTATATATGTGAGCATACCCATAGAGGTGGAGTACAATGTGAGTGTAAACATGTGCAAGGAGTAGAAAGAAGAGTGTGTGAGGAGAGGATGATTGTATGCCTATGAAGGCCATTGTAATTCTCCCTTGAAAAATTAGAATACCCATAATCATTGTCGGTGGTTTTCATAAATCATTGTTTCCACAAATGGTGAAAAGATCTCATGAAAATCAATACCTTCCTTTTGAGAATACCCTCTTGCTATTAGTCTTAATTTATACCTTTCGACTTTATCATCAACATCCTTTTTCAGTTTGTAGACCCACTTGCAGCCGACAACCTTCATGTCCTTTGGAAGTTCTACCAGGTCCCATGTTTTATTCCTTTCTAAGGATTCCATTTCTTATTTCATAGCTTTATTCCATTGAGAACTTTCAGATACATTAATTTCTTCCTGAAAACAACTAGGTTCTCCATCAATAGAATCTAAAGCCACAGATGAATCAACCAAATCTCTGAATTGATTAAAAGTATTAAATACATCAACTTTTCTTTTAAGTAAATAGACCCAAACCTTCCTAGAGTAATCATCTATAAATGTCACAAAATATGATGATCCTTCAAGAGAAACCGTAGGGGATGGTCCCCAACCATTTGAATGAATGTAATAAAGGATACCTTTTCTTATATTCCTTCCTGCTTTAAACTTTTTTCTACACTGTTTTCCAAAAACACAATACTTGCAGAAATTCAAATTCAGAAACTTCAAACTTGGAAGTGACTTACAATCAACCAGTACCTTAAGCCCTTTCTCGCTCATATGACCCAAACACTGATGCCATAGACGAAAAGAGTCACTTGCATCTTTAGATGCTACCACTGCTTGATTTACCTATGTCCTTCCTTCAAGATGATAAAGGTTTATGATCCTCTTTTCCTTCATGACTACTAAGATGCCTTTGGACACCTTCAGTACTCCACCTTGAGTTGTAAACTTGTAACGAAAAGAATCTAGAACTCCCAAAGATATCAAGTTCTTCCTTAGTTCGGGAACATGCCTTACATATTTTAAAATTCTTACAAAACCATCATGCATTTTAATCCGGACGCTACCATCTCCAACAATTTTATAAGAAAAATCATTTCCCATAAAAAAAACACCATTCATCAATAGATTGGTAATTTGAGAACCAATTTCTATGAAGACACATGTGGCTGGACGCACCAGAATCTAAAAACCAATGTTGATGTTTATGTGAAACATCACAAATAAAAAATACCCCATCAACCATACTTGAACTAGAACCTGAACTTGTTTCAGCTACATTAGCTTTCTTTGATTATTTTGTGGAGTCCTCCTTGGATGCATTATGTCTTTTCCAACAATCCTTCTTAAGATGCCCAAATTTTCCATAGAACCAACATTTATGCTTACTCTTCTTTCCTCTTGACTTAGACCTTGATGTACCCCTCTGACATTTCCCTCTTTTTGTAGATCGATCTCTGACCACCATTGCTTCTTTTGTTGAGTTTTTTTTACCGGATGTTTTCCTTATCTCCTCAGACAACAAAACTCCCACAACAATGTCATAATCAATGGCATTTGTTGTGTTAAACCACACAGCTATGACCAGATGATCCCAAGACTTAGGCAATAAACACAGTAGCGTAAATGCCTTGTCCTCATCTTTGAACTTTACTTCCATATAATTTATTGACAAATCAGAGTATTGAAGACATTCAAGAGATCAATAATTTTCTTACCTTCTTTCATCTGCAAGTTGTAAAACTGCCTCTTCAAGAAGATTTTGTTTGAGAAGTTATTTGTCATATAGAGACTCTCTAGTTTGGTCCACAAACCTACTATTGTCATCTCTTCAACGATGTTAAACAATACCTTATCTATCAAACACAAATGAATAGTATTGAGGGCTCTTGCATCCAAATCCTCCATGTCCTCGTCTGTCATGCTTTCTAGTTTCTTTGACTTTCCAGCCAAGGCCTTTTGCAATCGTTGTTGCACAAGCAGATCTCGCATCTTGAGCTTCCATAGCACAAATCTATTCTTACCACTGAATTTTTCCACCTCAAACTTGGAATTCTGCACTTTCTCCATGAGAATAAAAACTCCAAAAAACCATTGCTTATAAAACTGAGCCTCTTTATAAGATCACCGCACCTTTAATGAGGGCCACCTACAACGATTATAAATCATCGGACCTGATCATTCTACATCTTGTGATGATGTTTCACTTTGCACTATGTAGTTCCTATGACAATGTCACATTGTGTCTAATGTGGTGCCTATGTCGATGTTGCACTGTGCACTATACAGTTCCTACGACGATGTCGCACTATGCACTATGTAGTGCCTGCGACAATTCCAAAATTTTGACAATTACGAATGTGTTCTAGCGACCATTGCACTTTTCTACAAGGATAACCTGTGATGATGTAATAAAACCCGTCCACTTCACTCGGCTTGGCCTGGCTCGGCTCTTCGATCCAACAACCAAATTCTCTTCTCCTTCGCTCTCTTCTCCTTCAAATCTAATCTCTGATACCACTTGTTAGGCAACAGAAACAAAACATAGCATATAATAGAGCATAAAATAATAAAGATCAAACACACATTAAACCAAGCATATCAATCATACACTTGACACAGTGATTTATGCAGAAACCCAATGAAGAAAAAAACTACGGGAAATGATTATCAGTATTCTAATTTTTCAAGGGAGAATTACAATAGCCTTCATATGAATAAAATCATCATCTCCTCACACACTCTTCTCTCTGCTCCTTGCACACGCTTTCACTCACATTTTACTCCACCTCTATGGGTATGCTCACATATATAACATTTATCACTCAATTATACAAACTGATCATGAATAGATCACATAGTTACCCGAGTAGTTCATAAATAGATTGCATGCATGTGCATTAATGTAACCCCATGTTTCCCCCAGTTTGTAAATATAAGTATATTGGCCAAGAGACTATGGAAAACTCAACATGTGTGAATGTTTGATTTGATGGACCTTTGTATAAAAGGTCAATGAATGTAATTTTTTTTATTTACTAGAAAATGGATAAGTGTTGCATGACTGCTGGAAGGGGGGTGTGCTAAGACAGACCACGAATGTTATAAAAGAGATGGTGAAGGGGAACAGGAATGGTTGCGTTAACCTCCACCTGACCTATAATTTGTTGGATTTAATTGATTAGGATCAGAACAATCCTTTGACCCAGGAATGAATTACAGTCAGGCTGGTAGGTGGGAAGACCTCCTCAAGTGATCTGAAAAGATCTTTTACACGACTATGGTTGAGTTATTTAGCATATGTTATTTAACCATTCAGGAAGCTTAATGAAAGATGAATAAGTATAGAAGAATCATAAAATCCATATGCACACATAAAGATCTAAAATAAATCATAAACAACAACAAACCATAAACACCAATGTGATAACGGAGTTCGAAAATCTCGTCTATGTCTTTGGGCTTTTGTCTCAGTGGGTGAGGATTTCTTATTTATGTTCAAAGCTCAATAAGTACATCACAATTGTGCCAAAAGGTTACAAAAATGATATGGTTTTATTCTACCAGATCTCTAGAACCCAACAAATGAAATGACACTGAAATCGGATGACTAGAGCTCCCAGAAATGGCTCACAGAGGTGCACTCCTCAATAGCTTCCCTGCATAAAAATGGCTTTAGCTTGGAAAATATTCATCATAAACCTGCTCTGAATGTCCTCCCATGGCCTCAATAAGGCTTGGTTTATATAGATATGAATTTGGTAACCATCTCCCAACTTCCCCCCAAAATCTGGCCTCAAAAAGGGCCCAATATCCCCTAAAAAAGACCAAAATCCGTCAAATCTACTAAAAATTCATTGAAACATCATTATTCTATAGTTAAAAAACCACTTTCTGCAATATATTGGGTGCAACCCCTAATTGGATGGCCCCTGGACATATGGAACTCTGCCATGTGGCCTAACACTGGTGCTTAGTGCGTTGGCCCCCTCCGTTCTATTCGGGTCTAGGTCACAAGGGTTGGCCATGTGGCCTCACCCTAATATTATGCACGCGCCCAAACCATGTAGCCCTGTTCTGTAGCCCCTGTTTGTAGGCTTAGCTCCCTGTCGATCGAGGCCTAACCAACCCAAAGCACCACCCATCAACACATATAATTAATGTGCCAACTCTCCAACAAGGAACAACTATAGCTCATATGGTTAGCGCCCAATTTTTAATTCGTTGGTGCCCGAGGAGGTTGGAGGTTCGAACCTCTCGACCTAACAAATTTTTACCCAGTCGTCATTTAGAATCCATAGGGTGCCACATGGCACCACCTGATTGGGCCACATGATGACCTAGAATTGGACAACATCGTCAAACTGTATGCCCAGTCAACTTGCCACCTGTCTGACACATCAGCAGTCCGTATGCCTAGTTAACTTGCCACCTATCTGACATGTCAGTAGTCCATACGCCCAGTCACCCTACCATGTGTCATTTCGTACACCCTGTCACCTACCTAGATGTCGTTCATATTCCATGTGTCCATATGTCATTGGGCAACGTCACTGTATGCACTTCCACGTGTCATCCATACGGTGACATGTTTCAAATCCGTACAGTTCTAACTCAACACGAAAGTGACGAAACTGAGTGACACGTGTCACCTCCTAGTGATTCCATGTCAGGATGATGATGTCATCATGATGTCATAATGACATTATTCTGATGCATGATGACATCACCTACTAACATCAACGTTGACTTTGACTTGGTTGACTTTTCTGCATGTTTGACAAAATGAACAGAACGCCATAACTTGAGCATACAATGTTTGTTTGAGCCCGTTCAAGTTGCATTGGATTTGTATCGAAGAGGCCTATGCACACCTCTGTTTTGAAGCCATTTTGAGAAATTTTATTTTTAGGCCTTTCTAAGCCCCATCAAGCTCCTGGATCCGATTCTGGATCATACCTCCCCACTAAAGGACCTTTTGGTCCCCAAAAGGTTATTGACCAGTCATCAAGCTCAGGATAGGCCACCTGGTTTGTTCCTTGTCTTTGAACTTTGTCCTATGCAGTTGTCTCATCAAGATCAATTGTATCACAATCATGATAATTGACACCATATTGTTATCCATTTGAACCATGTCACATCTCACTAAAGCCACTATCATCCATGTAGAAAACATTACTAATGATAGCATAAAAAATATGACTGCAAATGCGCTGATATGTTTGTAATATTTGCACGACATTAGCTTGTCTTGAAGCAAACTGTGATTACTTTTCCATTCCACAATCATCTCTTGTTCTTTCTTAAGATCGATTACTTGATTTGAAACAATTAAAGGTATGTTTCTTTCTTGAGATTCCTTCTTTAATTGTTCCATAGTTTGAAGATTTTGATTTTCCTTTACATGATGAGCATGAACCACATATTCTTGACCTGCTTTGGTTAAGTGATATTGATTATTTGTCCTGTAGAAGATTGATTTATGATCATACAAGTATGGACTACCTAAGACCATTCCACATTCACTTAGTGGAACCATATCACATGTTACCTCGTCCCAATAATTAGATGAAATTGCAAATTTTAATGTGCATTTCTTGGTTATGTGCATTTGATGATTGTTGTTTATCCATTTAAGTGTGTAAGGCTTATGATGTATCTGTGTTTTTAATCCCAATTTCTTAACCAATTCCTCTGAAATTAAGTTAGATTTATATCCACTATCTATCAATGTATTGACCTTAGTGTGCCTCATGATTACCCTTATGTGAAACAAGTTACTTCTACAATCAAATCCTTCACCAATTTTACCTATCATACCAACCAATGAGACCTTAGATTCATCACCTAAATCTAATCCCAAGTCTAGGGGTCGTGTTGTTGTCGCAACTATTTCCCTCCCTTTCTTTTCCTTGAACCACTCTGATCTCTTCTCGAGAATCCATTGCCAACAATGGTCTTGATCATGCCCCTCTTTCTTGCAATGCTTGCAAGAGGGTCTCTCTTCCTTTCTTGCCACTGAATTTGACTTCTTGCCATGTCATTTCCTCTTGTCCTCTTTCCTTCAAGACGATTCCTCTGATACACCAACACATGTTTTCCCTGCTTCAATGTATGTCGCTTGAACAGAAACCTCATCAAGATTAGTTGGTACAAACATGAATACAATATTTTGAATATGTGTAGGTAAACCTCCTATATAGTTCATAAGATTTTCTTGGGTATGTAAAGGAATATCTAACATCAATGCCATTTTACGAAATCCATCTATGTATTCTTGCATTGTTTTTCATTTTCTTAGTTTTAAAGCTTGTTATTCAATTAATGCTTTCTCTTTATAACCCAAAGGATAGAATTGCTTTCTAAGTGCATAAATGAAACTTTACCATGATGGAAATACATTACCCACTTGTTGCATGCCATTTTTCAACTTTCTTTTCCACCAGATGAGTGTTGTTCCTGCAAGTCTCAATGATGCCAACTTGATTTGTGTGGCCTCATCCTTGATCTATTGCACACTGCACTAGACCTCCATTTGTCTGACCCAATTTTCAAGTCTCTCTGAATTAACTTCACCATAAATATGGGTAATTTGAATTCAACATCAAGTTTTAATAAATAAATTTTATTATTATGTTTATGAGTATGTTTCTTTGCATTGGATTAAGAGCTTGAACTTGAAGAAGAAGGAGAAGAAGGAGGTGAAGATGGAAGTGAAGGAGGAATTTGAGGAGGATTCACTCCTTCTTCACTTTTTCCCTTTGAAGATTCACCCATATTTGGTGTCTTCTGTTCCAAGTAATCTTCATACAGAACCTTCATCATCTCCGACATGGAGAAAAACGTTTTTCAAAACTCTTTCTCATCTTGAGAAAGTCCCTCTTCCGATGCCATCTTCTTGCTTTGAGAAGTTCTCTTTCTAAATCCAATCAATGGTTTCTCTTCAACAAGATCACCTTCACCATGAAGTAGATTTTCCCTGGTTATCATGCAAAACTCAAATCCAAACGTCAACTAGCTCTGATACCACTTGATCCGAAAATATCTTTTACACGACTATGGTTGATTTATTTAGCATGTGTTAATTAACCATTTAGGAAGCTTAATGAAAGAGGAAGAAGTATAGAAGAATAATAACAACCATATGCACATATACATATCCAAAATAAACCATAAACAACAACAAACCATAAACACCAATGTGATAATAGAGTTCAACAATCTCGCCTCCGTCTCCAGGCCTTTGTCTCAGTGGGTGAGGCTTTCTTATTTCTATTCAAATCTCAATAAGCACATCAAAGCAATGCCAAAATGTTTAAAAACTAATCTAGTCTTGTTCTACCAAATCTCTAGAACCGAACAGAAGAAACGACACTGAAATCGGATAACCAGAGCTCCCAGAAATGGCTCGCAAAGGTGCACTCCTCAACAACTTCCTTGCATAAAATGGCTTTGGCTTGGAAAATATTCAGCATAATCCTACTCTAAAATGTCCTCCCATGGCCTCAAGAAGGCCTGGAATATATAGATCTGAAGTTGGTAACCATCTTCCAACTTTCCCCCAAGATATGGCCTAAAAAAGGGCCTAATATCCCCACAAAAAGACCAAAATCCCTCAAATATGCTGAAATGTCATTGAAAAATCACTATCCTATAGTTTAAAAACCATTTTCTGCAATATATTGGGCGTAGCCCCTAACTAGTTGGCCCATGGTCATATGGAACTCTGCCATGTGGCCTAGCACTAGTGCTTAATGCACTGGCCCCCTCCGTTCTGTTTGGGTCTGGGTCACATGGCTTGGCCATGTGGCCTCACCCTAATCTTATGCATGCACCCAAACCATGTAGCCCTATTTTGTAGGAGCTAGTCACGGGCTTATCTCCCCTCCGACCGGGGCCTAACCAACCCAAAGCGCCACCCATCAACACATATAATTAATGCGCCAACTTTCCAACAAGGAACAACCATAGCCCTATGGTTAGCACCCAATTGTTAAGTCGTTGGCACTCGAGGAGGTCGGAGGTTTGAACCTTCCAGCATAACAAATTTTTACCCAGTCATCATTGGGCATCTATAGGGTGCCATGTGGCACCACCTGATTGGGCCATGTGGTGACCCATGATTGGATCACATTGTCAAACTGTACGCCCAGTCACCCTGCCACCTATCTGACACGTCAACAGTCCGTACTCCTAGTCACCCTACCACGTTTCATTCCATACGCCCGGTCACTTACCTAGTTGTCATCCATACACCATGTTTCCATCTTCCATTGGGCCATGTCATTGTACGGACTACCACATGTCATCCATACGGTGACACGTGTCAAATCCATACAGTGCCAACTCAGCCCGAAAGTGACGAAACTGAGTGACACATGTCAAATCCGTACAGTGCCAACTCAGCCCGAAAGTGACGAAACTGAGTGACATGTGTCACCTCCTAGTGATGCTACGTCAGCATGATGGCATCATCCTGATGCATGTTGATGTCACTTGCTGTCCCTGCAGACATCATCATTGACTTTGACCTGGTTGACTATTTTGCTAGTTTGGAGAAACGAACAAAATGGCATAACTTGAGCATATGACATCCATTTGGCCCTGTTCAAGTTGTGTTTGGTTCGTATCAATGAGGCCTACACACATGTCCATTTTGAAGCCATTATGAGAAATTTTATTTTTAGGCCTTTTTGAGCCCCATCAAGCTGCTGGATCTGATTTTGGATCATCAAGAGTTAATGAGGGGATGGGGCAGAGCACCCATATGTAAGGATTTCATACCTAACGATGGACTGGGAATTTGGGCCACACACAATCTTTCTAAGAAAGGAAAGAAAGGAAGGAGTGGTGGTGGGCAGAGGAAGGCCTGCGAAGAGAAGCAGAGAAGAGAGACGAATCTCTCAAGTTCGAGGAAGAATTGAAACATGAATGTGTTATGGACGCAGGATGTGGCTAGCAGGGTTATGATACAAACTGGTAAATGGGGGTGCTGAGTGACTGAGGAGGTGCTTAGGCAGGCCTCCTTTCTTGATATCGAGAATCCCATTACAAAGATCCCATGGGAGGAGGAGAGTAACCTTCATCCCTGACTATTACTGAGCCGGGAAAAGGAGAGTAACCTTCATCCCTATCTATTACTGAGCCGGGAGAAGGAGAGTAACCTTCGTCCCTATCTATTACTGAGTTGGGAGAAGGAGAGTAACCTTCGTCCCTAACTTTCACTAAGCCAAAAGAAAATATTCAATCTCAAAGCATTGTGGCCTATCTTAGGGGTGGCTAGTGGTAAATCCGTTAGGAGTGACTGATCCTATGGTTGGTTGGAAACGGGCACCCCTTTCAGTATTCACATCACGTTCCCTGTTTTTGATAAGTGTATTCATACTTTGTGTATTGAAATGGAATAATGAATGAATGCATGTATTTATCTGTCTATAAATGGTTTCTGTATAGAATGATGAAGCTATGTATATGCCCTTATTTTCTTGTGGAATCATGCTTCTGAATGATAGTTTATATGCCCCATCTTAACCTTCGAGACGTGTTGGGATGTAAACCTGTAGGAGGCTTGGGATAGAAATCATTACGTCAGTCTGGCCCTGTCCGTCTAAAGAGGATGTCCCCTTCAGAATCCTTGTTCTGCGACCAGGATATCCTACCCAAGTCCTTAACAATTTCATGATGAAGCTCAGCTCAGGAAGGAGAGCGATATTTAAGCCTCGATAGGGAAGATCCTTTCTTTTGGAAGATGAGCAGACACGATTTGAGCCTAAGGGAGCTAAGTCCTTTTGGCTTCGAAGCTTCGGGACCTTGGAGTGTTATCGACCCTCATAGTCATGAACCGACCGAAGGTGACAGAGAGTTACGGTTACTTGCAAGGTTGACCGACGTTGGGCGGTTTCCCTAGTGGTTAGATGAACCTATCTTACCAATGAAACCAGGATCCAACTCCCCATCGCAAAGTAGCGTGAGCCACTGATCAAGAATGTTCGAGGTTCCTTCAGCCGTTAGATCTGCATCAAGGCAACTTTGGCGGAGTACCACTTTGGGAGAATGGAGATGTCATAGCATCAAACTTCTCAACATCAAAGTTACAAAGTGAAGGAGAGTCATAGATCTATGGATCTACGTGGTCGAATCTTGACTGTGATATCTCAAGGATGTTAGAAAGTTGTCACTCTAGAGTGACGTGGCGTAGTGACATCACCTAGGGTGACATGGACCCTAGTTTGACGTGTCACTTGTCACCTAGATTCATGTGTATCACATACCCAATATACCCATTGGAAAGTGACACGTGTCTCCCTGACCTCTCCTACATGTCAGTTCTTGGTACGTTCCCGCCTAGCTAAAGTGGTTGGTGAAGTGACTGGAACTCCGGGAGTCCGAGACTTCGAGACTCTAGAGTATTTGTGATGTAGCATTATAGAGAGACCCAAAAGGCCCGAAGGTCGGAACTGCATGGAAAGCTTATGGGACTTCAGGAGTTCAAAACTATGTAAGGTCTCATACATGGACAATAAGGAGGCGTTCACTGATGAAGCATAGAAGCGTCGAAATACTGAATTTTCTGTTGGCCTGCATGTTAGACGAAGAGTGAGTCCAGTCATGGGAGCAGATGGTGGATGGACTTCCACCATTGGTGAAGGAACTTGGAGACCATATGTGTGAGGTGGATTCATGTGGATGCCACATGGCCCTCAACCAATGAATGCTCTAAGAACATTAGGAAGCCATAACTTGCAACCCAAAGCTCGAATTGGAGCCTAGTAGCATTCATTTAGAATTCTACGAGTAAGTGGAAGAGGATAAAGACCTTGGTCAGAGGATTTGAGATGCTAAGGAAAGAGAAATTTTGATGCCCCATCCCTAGGAAAGATAGTCAAGGGTCGAGTGTGTTACAATTAACCTAGTTGCATGCCTGTGCATGTGACCGCATGAGGAAATTCGCTGGCATGTTTCCAACACCATAAGAATCCAAATTCAGTAGTTGAGGTGGACAGTGAAGTACAGTATGATGTAAATATTATCTTATCGATAGGCCTAATGATATCTACGGTTTTCTTTTCCTCCAAAGAACTATTTAATCCAGAAGCATTGTTTAATAAATAGTTACCAAATTCAGGGAAATTGGGAAAAAAATTGAAAATTAGAGTATTTGGTTCAGTTCACGAATTGGTACATAAATTCGAATGTTGAATATTTGGTTGACTATATTTCTTAAGCAAGAATTTTATTTTATTCTCTCCGGAGAAAGGCCAAGGAAAGCGAATCTAAAGGGAAGAAGGCCAAGGAAAGTTGAATGGGTGGGTTATTGAGATTAGTTTATTCTCACCCCAAACATTCATTTATTATTTATCATTTATTAGCTAACTTCGTTCATTCATTGGGTATTGAAGAACCAAGGAACCCAACAAGTGACGAGGTGAGGAGGTTCAAAAATGAATTAATTAAGTACTTGGAATGGACTAGATACAATCGAAGATCAAATATTTAGTATAAATTTTTTTACAAAATTCTTTAAATTTTTTTTGTATAAGTATTCACTCAAAACCAAACCGTACGTGTTTTCCTCATTCCAAGCATTTTTTTGGAAGATAAGGATTACAAGGTTTTGATCCACTACAAAACTGTCCATTTCCAGAGCACGTAGGGTTCGATGACACGTCTAAGTATCTTGATGCCATTCACTTGTATAAGGTTTTAACATGCTAGTGTTGAAAATTGCATTTTGTTGTCCTAAAATTCAAACTTGAATTGATAGAGTATATGGCTGGAATTTTTAATAGGTTGCACTGTTTTTTTTTACTTGTAAAATTTGCAAAATTATTCTCCATTAGTATGGTTTTTTAAGCAATGGTTATTTTTTTATTTTATGAAATTTTGTTTTTAATCTTTCATAACATCCATCTTCATTTGTAGTTCTCTTCTTCAAACACCTGGATGTATCTTGATACCTATTTAGTTGCACAAAATTTTAACATATAGGCTCTGAAAATTGCACTTTGTCGGCCCTAAAACTCAAGTTTGAATTGATAGAGTACATTATTGC